>PVIC010012046.1:0-40379 GCA_004025085.1 Thryonomys swinderianus
CTTGCACTTGTGAGGCACGCACTGGAACCACTGAGCTAAATTTCTGGCCCCGAAAAGGTTATTTCTTAACAGAACACTTAGCACTCAGTAAATACTGTGTGAAAGTGGAGTAAATTTTGCAAGATGATGTATTCTTCCTTTTACCTATAACTTATACAGTTCACTTTTACATTTAAAAATCCTAAGTATCCTCCTGGGAAAATAGCTTAAGCAAACACCTCTCACAGTCTTGTTTCAATACACTAAACCCTAGATGTGTGACATTTCTAGACTGTTTCGATTTAGGGAAAAAAGATTCCCGGGCTGACTTTTATGAGGTGAAAAATGGGTGCTCTTGAGGCATACAAAGATACTGGAGCACTCTTAATTTATTCCATTATCTTTTAATTAAATTGCCTTCTATTATCATTTTCTGAAGTGGGATTGTGAACTTGATGGGGCTTAGAATTTGGCATCCAGTACTTGTGTCGTAATCACTGCATCTTCTTCAAAAGCCAATTGTCCTTTAGAGTTTTATCTTTCCATGCCTCTTAATTGCCATCTGCAACTACAGTCAGCTTCGAAGCACAGTGTATTTTCAACAATTCTGGGTCCAAAAAGGGTGTTCAATGGCATCCAAAATATTACTATCTAGCAAGAAACCTGACAAGCATACTTTTCTCAGTATTAATTTAATGAGAAGCACTGTGTTTGTTCTATGTACCTCAAATTGGATTATCTTGTTTTATTCCACATATACCTGCCTTCCATTTACCTGTCCCTGTAATTACTGCCTATGGGTGCTTTAAAGACACAAAGAATATATGACATAAACTTCATAAACAGGCTCAGAATATAGTAAGTGCTGTGCAGTGCCAGCTTTGGTCTTTTTCCCAACATATTATACCTGGAGATCTCACAGATATTCACAGCACAGTAACATCTAAAATCAAACTCAAGCTATCTCCCCGACTGTTCCCATGGTTCCCTATGACCTTGCCTCACTCAGCAATAGCACTGTCATCATATCTACCTCACCTACCAAAAGCAGCCAGAGAGCGATGGCATCTCGCCCTTCATTCCTTACATTGTCCAATCTGCAGCAAGGCTCAGTGCCCTTCTCTCAAAGTTCTCACCAGCCTGGTCCACAGCACAGTGGTGTCCAGCCCGCACTGCTGACAGAGCCTCCTATGACTTCCCTCCACTTCCACTGTCGACACCTCTTTCCCTTCTTCTCTACACTACAGCCAGCGCAATGTCTATCCATGAAGACAGTGGAAGTTGTATCCATGACATGCTTTTTTCAGAGGTCCTAGAAAAATCCTGCAGGCATGCATGAATTGCAAGAGACTGCACTCCCGAGTGGAGGATCACCTAAAACAGTCAGCATTTTAATCAGTAAAACTGGAAAAAAAAAACCCTACTGCAAAGCCTACTGTACATGCGAAACAGGTACTGGATATAAAGGGTCTCGAACAGTAGTTAGCACAGGCCAGGTACTCAAAAACGTTAATATATTTTGAAATATCAGTTTTAGAGACAAATTTTAATAGATAAAATAAAAAACAATGCTTTGAAAAACTCAACTGATCAGATTTAAAAACCAAATTTGTATAATCACAAAATATAAAAATAGGACATCACCTTAAATAATGCACAATCAGACTTCAATTCCAGCCACACTGCTGTCTAATTAATAAAACGGGAGAGGTGAGGCCCTGTCGTTTATCCTGCCCCCAGAGTCCAGCCCTCGTCTGCATCTATGTATGCTGTTCCCTGAAGGTAACCCATAGGTCCATGTCCCATCAGCAGGGACCAAAACACTGCCACATAAAATATTGTATTTAATGTTTGTACTTTTTGAACAAACTGCCATAGGGTCGGTTCTAATCAACTTTTCATTTCAACACATTATCATCAAGTTCTAAGGTTTAATTGTACAAATAACTAATGACAGTGCTGGACTGAATGACACTCTGCTCTCCCCACCAAGAACAGGGCCTTGACATGGCTTCCACTGGCTCGGAGTCCGTGGTTGTTTAAGAGATTTTCATCTTTGCATTGTGACAATCCTGGTCTCCGTTTAGAAGTTCACCCACAGTTCCAATAAAATAATACGGATTTTGTTTTTAGTATTTATTTAGGAGCTGGGGGGGGGGGACGACTGTATACAGCTGGAGCCATTGGAGTCTATATTTCCCTTCCTCCACAGAAGCAGGAGCTGGACTTTGGGGATGTGGCCAGTGTAGGTCCACTAGAAGTCCTTGTGCCCTTCCAAGTGGTTGTGTGACATGGCCCTGGCTTGTCCAAAATGGCAGCTTGCTTCCAGTATCTGCCGATGTTATGCTGATGAAAGGATTAGGCACAACTCAGAGTCAGTCTTGGAACGGGAAGAAAAATGATTAGCAAAAGTTATGGTGGCCTAGAAGTACCATTCAATGGTGTAATGTGGGTTTATAATGCGTATAGTCCTGAGCTCAAACCTAAGGTGCAGCAGCAGCAACAACCAAAACAACAAATAAGACAAAAACAATAAACTTTTCCAAGGACAAAGAAAGGAAATGTATACAAGATACACTGAGAACACCTAAGTATACCACTTACTCCCTGCTGGGATAAGAAGAGTAAATATGGATCAAGGTTCAGGGCAATGTTTCAAGCATGTTCTCTTAGGTTAAGAATAGGTTAAGAGCTGGAAAGCCAACACTATAGTTGTGCAAACTCAGTTTCCAGATGTAAGGAAGGAATCACAGCTGGGACTAATGTAATTTTATGGCAATCCATCTTTTTAGCTCCTCACTGAGGGTTTATGATAGTAAAATATTCTCAGATCTCTTTTCAAACATACTTTACTTTTTAATGCCCCCCTCAGCAGTAGTAAATCCTTAGATTCCTTTGCATGATGCTAAGCAGAAAAAGTTGGGAATTATTTTCAAGAGAGGCATTATCATTAATATTGTAGTCTCTCATGCATGATCACGGGTATTTATGAGATAAAATACAAGTGCATTATTGTTTTGCGAATGTGAGGATGCCTTGTCTTCCTAAATATTCAGTACATCATAGTATGTTCTGGAGCAAGCTTTGATCAGCTCGCTGAACGATTGATCAGTTTAATCAATAGAAATCCACAACTTGTAGGAAACTGCTCTTTTAATTGAGTTAGCATGCCACTCTGTGATAAGTGATACATAACCTGTGTTAACAAATACTGTGCAGTGTGTACTTTAGAATGTACAGGTGAGCTCCTTCATGCTTTCCAACTCCAAAATAAGGCACTATTACCATCTTTATTGCTCAGCTATTACATGGCAAAGGATAAGTTTCTTGACCTCTAAGACTCAGATTATATAATCAGTAAATACATTAATTCCTGGACTTACAAACCAGTTCTGAGTTCTGTTCTCAGAGAATGTTCCTAAGCCAGATTCTTCCTTAAGTCCAACAAACCGAGTCTTACACATTGGATATTTGACACAAATATGCAATGTGTATTATTTTCCCAGCATCACTTCCATTTCACCACTCCTTTTCCTCCTGACTCCAGAAATCCCAGGCTCTGACTGAGCACTGTGCTACTGTCACACTGTCACACGGGGCCTCACACACACAGCATCACAGCTGTGACAGCGTCCACCAGACTCATGAGCTGCTTCCCAGATATATTTACCACTACACATTTTCTCAATGTCAAGTCCCTTTTTTGTTGTGAAAGTTCACAACTCAGCTGTGCATAAGTCTGGGACTTACTGACTTTCAGTAAATATTCTGGAGCCAATAGTTTTCTCATTCTAATTTTTTTTTTTTTTCTTTTTGAGACAGGGTCTCGCTTTGTAGTTCAGGCTGGCCCTGAGCTCACTATGGTGCCCAGGCAAGCCGCCGCAAACTCAGCAATCCTCCTGTTTCTGCCTCCCAAGTGCTGGGATGACAGGTGTGAGCCACCACATCCAGCACTATGGTATGCGGTGTTGATTGTTGGTGGGCGTGTCTCCATGCCCAGCATTATATGTGGTTACTGGGGATCGAACTCAGGACCTTGTGCTTGCGAGGCAGGCGCTGGAACCACTGAGCTAACCCTCCGGGGCACTCTCATTCTAATTTTGTTGAAAAAAAATTTGCCAGAAAATATGTATCTCTTGTAATTTGTAGTCATATAGTTTTAGGTAAAAACTAAGCCCTACAGAAACATGAATGTTAGAGTAAATGAAGTCACAAATGTGATTTCATTATTATTTAATACTTTTAAAATTTATAATTTGATTTAGTAATTATCTTTAAAGTTTTAATTCTTTAAAATAGTTTTTCTTTGTATATTGACATAATATGTAAAATTTAGATAACTACACTCTGAATGAATGTGACTAACATTAAATTTTAAGGTACCAGCAACAGTTTAGTAATAATTTGGTAGACAGGGATTGACATTAAAATAAATTAATCCACAGGGAAAGGAGACATTACAAAGACGACGAGCTCTTTCACATTTGTAAATGTCTTCTAACTACATACTAGTTGTTGTTTGGGCAAATTCTAGATCACTGAAGGAAGTTATCTCAAAGGTTTAAATGTTATTAAAATACAAAATTAAGAATTATTTATTAATTCATTCAAAGGAATCACTTGCTTGTCTGTTTGTTTAGTGCAGTGCTAAAGATCTTGCTCAAGGTCTCCTGCATGCCAGGCAAGTTCTCCACTACTGAGTTACACCCCTGCCCTGTTAATGTTAAAGGACCAGGCTGAACAAGGGGTATACCTACTCCAGAATGCCTGAATAAGAAAGGCACATATTTTCATCCATGGTCACCAAATTAAGTACATTAGTGTGGGGAACAAAGGTGAGCAAATCCCTGGCCTGTGGGTTAGGTATATAGAAAGATCACAGAGTCAGTTTCACAGAGCCTCCAAGGGAGACCCTAAGTCCCCAGCACAGGACGAACTGCAATTCCTGATAGCTTGGAGATAAGTGCTTGTGTCAAAGCCTGTCTCTCCAGGCTACCAGCAGAGAAAAAGCGCTGCTCACTTGAGTTCAATGAGGAATGGAGCCTGGCTTCCCTTGCATGCGTATTAATGATGCTTTCTAAGTGAACAGCACCTTGTTTATCTCGCCTCAACTACAATTAGAGTGTACAGGTGACTGCTGCTGGGCAAAAAGAGATCGGAAACTAGAAAGTGACTCTGAGTACTTAGGTTCCATTGGCTTATGTACTATAATGTTATGGAAGGAAATCATAAATCTAAAAAATTAAAGAGAGAGATGGCAATGGAGTTAATAATAAAAAAGACAGCTATTTGGGGAGGTGATATTATTGTCTTATACTACCACTGGTTTAAACATATTTTATTTTATTTTAGGTGTTACATACACAAAGTAGTTATTAGTCAATGATAACATAATGTTCAGGTCACAGTACGAAAAAAATTCCTTTCCCCACCTTAATGTGGAAAATAATCACATGAGACAAGTTAGGAATGACAAGTGCAGGAATTGAGGGCACCTAGGAATCTCCAGCAGCCATCACACTTGGCAGTACATGGCGCGAGCTCTCTGAGGATTCTCAGAGAACATTTGAATGTGCTGGGGTATGTTGAGTATTGGCAACCTAGGAAGACAGTACAGGGGAGAAAGAGGGATAGATACATAGATAGAAAGGCAGAGATACAATAAACACACTAAAATGAAAAACCACAGGTTTTCTCCACTGAAGATATGAATTTGTCTATTTTTAGTCTAACAATGATTCCATAAAACCAATGGCAACCTTATGTCTCTTTGTAGCATGTACTTCACGGGTGTTAACACAACACATTATGGAAACCATCTCAAGTATAAAATCATCCCATCTGCGATGACACTCCCAAGGAACAACAACACAGTGTATTCCATATTATAGAATTGAATCACACCTATTGGAAATTACTACTTTAACTTTAAAAACCAAGTAATTAAAAAATGCACAGGGAGATGTGCGCTCACTTGCTGCGTGTGCTGAAAGATGGTGCCGTGAAACATAAAGGCAGAGAAAGCTCAGAAATAGAAACTGAGACAGCACAGCCTATCAGGATCCTTCCACTCTCCTAAGTCAGCAGCTGCCTTCCCTGCTAACAAAATTAATTCATTACTTAATATAAATTTCTCTTCTGGAAAACTTTTAAATCTGAGGAGGTTGAAATCACTCTGCACCTATGAACTTGCTGACGAGCTCCTTTTGTCACTTCCTTTTGAGAATTTTTTTATTTTATGTTTTTTATTTTCTTCTAGCTGTTCATAGGCAATCAGCAATGCTAATCCTGCTAATTGGTACATTTTCTAAATGATATGGATCCCTGGAGAAGGTGCATTCCACTTAACCTTGGCACTTGCTTTAAATTACAGGAATCTACCACATTATATTACTTAAGACTGAAAAATCAACTTTCCTTTCTTTTCTAAATGCAGCTCGGAGTATCTGGATTTCCCACTGGAGGCTAATGGAGGAAAGAGCAGGAGTATCCTCTGTGCACACCAGCTGGAAGCAAGAAGTTTCTAGGGAAATAGTATGTTCTTTCAAGGACTGTAAAAATCTCTTTTAGATAAATGATCATTAATTTCAAAATAATAGTAAGGGATGTGGCAAGACTTGTAAGTATCAAAACAGAGCTTATGAACTGATGATATACATCAAAACAGGATTCTGTCAGTTAAACTTGTTTGTGATACATAATGATCACATTCATGGGGGGTGTTGGTACTGCATGCAACACATCTTTCTACATTCTCTTTCCTTCCCTCCTGCCTCTTCCTCTCTTGATTCCCTTGCTATTTGCAAACAAATACCTAGCTTCCTATATCTTTTCTTTTCACCTTGAAACCATAATGTTACGTGAAATAAGTCAGAAATACAAAGTTAAGTATCATATGGTTTCTCTTACAGGAGAAACCCAAAGTATAAACAATGTAGTTAAAGATAAAAATAGAATTCCCTTCAAGAAACGCCCAAGTAATGTGGCGGTTGTTGTTAGGATTTCATGCAGATGTACTCTACAGGGTGGGACACCCACTGGCTGGTAGGTAATGTTGGCTCTAATCAAGGTGCCTATGTGTTCTCGTGAGAACTGCCCTGTCCTAAAAATATCCGCTGAGCTGATCTGGGCACAGGAGAGGAATGATACGGGTCGCAAACCAGGAATCCCCTTGTCTTGGGTGGAGCAGCTCCATGGAGCTATTCACATTCTACAATTCCCCATGGGGTCCAGCTGAGGCTAAAGTTAAGCTGCGCTGACATCCTACCTAGTGCAGTTTTATTAGCTTCTCTCACATCCTGTGTGATCTGCTGACCATGCTCAATATAAACTATTGTACAAGAAACTATCTGATGATGCAAAACTTAACCTAAAACAATTTGCATGCATGTATTTAAGTTAAAAGCAAAATCATTATTGTATGATGGACAGCTTCATCCAAGCTTAGTTCAAAAGTCTTTTATACGGCCATTTCATTCAATCCTTAAAAGAGTGTTACTGTAGGATTGTTATAGATTAATGTTTTTTTTTTTCTTCCCATTGTGACTGACTACCCAGGGACCGAGGATTTTCTGGGATGTAGGATTTTTGGTGTTAAAACCAGGAACATCCAAAGGACAGAAGAAATTGTCTCCCTTATCTTACCCTTCCTGCCTCGAGGCCCACCTTCTAGATCAACTGAGGCCAGTAAGGCCAAGTAACCCATGCCATCTCCCTAAACAATGTGGGAGACCAAGGAGCTAAGCTCAGGGTCTCAATTCAAGTGCAGCTGGCTGCAAGGTGTGTGTTCAACTTACCACATTAAGTTTCTGCTTTGAGTTGGTGCAATTCATTTCTGTACTGTTTCTCATTGAAGTCTTTTGTTTAAAGATGAATAATTGAACTGAAAGAAGATTCCTTATTTTCTTAATGGATTGACTGATGTTTAAAGAATGAAAGTTTCAAACACAGTATGGTACCAAAGTGTGTTCCAGAACCAATAGCTTGTCCAGCCTGACAAGTGGGTTAATTGTTTTCCCTCATTTTAAAGTGTTCCCATCTGTTATATCCAAGCACACACTTAATTTCCCATGAGGACATATCAAGATCAATAATGACTTTCTGGAGAACAGCCACGTTGATTCTGAACTTACTGAAGTCAATCTAGAGGCTCAGGAGGGATGAATAATAAAGAGAAAATAGAAAAACATCTTAATCAGTACCTCATTTATTACAGGTACTGCATTAGCTAGGTATTTCATTTATTCCTACACAATGATTCCCGTAAAACCCATTTGCTAAGTATTTGATGTCAGGCCAAAAAAAAAAACGGGTGTAAAAGACAGGAAATGTGGAACAATTTCCGCAAAACATGGTAAGAAGTTCTAAGAGAGGAAAAATAATTATAGTAAGGCAACTTCTTTGGATTCCCATTGAGCCTTGGAAGCCACAGAAGTAAATACAGCACATCAGACACAGACTAAAGACAGAAAGTGCCGAAAGTTCCTTCAATGACGATAACAGTACCACAGAATAGTTAAATATGATCTTTAGGTCTAAACTAGTGAGTTTGAGTTACTGCTCTGCACACCCTATGATTCTGATTACATTATTTTTTATCAGTGTACCTTAGTTACCCATCTCTAATATCAGATAGGACCTGTTACATAGAATCTGTGATAATTTTGTGTTTGAATGTATATTGAAATACTTAGCATAGTGCTGGGCATACAAAAGGGTGTGTAAAATTCTAGCTCTAACTTTTGACAGTAAATCAAGTAATTTATGATTTATTTACACATCTGGGTATCCCATCTTGTCTTTAGTAACATTGAAATACTTTAGAATGTCATCCCTTTAATACTTCATAACTAATATAGCATTTATCATCTTCTAAAGGATTTATTTCATTTTGACAACATGTATATGTGAACTCTCAGCCCCATTTTACAGGTAAGGAAATAAAGGTGCAGTGAATTTTCGTAAGTTGTCCAAGCTCAGAGCCACAGACATGGAATCTATTTTGAAAACTAGCTTATCTGACATGAAGTCCATTGTCCTGATATGAATGCCATGTCTAGTTTAGTGATTAGAATGGTGATGGTTAGTACTACAGCCGTCCTTGTATTTCCAACTCTGCATTGCTTCATAAAGTTCTCTGACTTTCTGAGTGTTGTCTGTGGGACACACCTTTGGGCCATGCCCTTCTCAGACCAATCCACTGGCAGGACCACCCAGAAGAACAGGAGCCCACCTGGGTAAGTCCCTGTGACACTGCATAGAGAGCTGGGGCAGCCAGCGATGACATGACAGGTCCTGTAAGCAAGACCTCAAGTGAAGGCAGATGCATCATGAAGTGTCCTCCATTAGAATCAAGTCCTTAAACGTAAGGCTCCAAAATATGACATCTTCCATAGACTAAGGTCAGGACTCACACAGGAAGTGCTTTGTCATTCTTGTCTACTTCAACCCATTGTTAGTTCTCTTCTGTTCCACTCATTACTTTCTATTTCATCTATTCTGTGCTTTTTGATTCTATTCTGTTCTCTTTGCTTTCATTCCAGTCCATTCCAATTCAATGTACTGATACTTACTCCAAGCTAGTCTCTAAGTTAAGAAGCAGCTGTTGTTTAAAAAATTAAATTAGGCCGGGCATGGTGGCTCACGCCTGTCATCCCAGCACTCGGGAGGCAGAGACAGGAGGATTGCTGAGTTCGAGGCTTGCCTGGGCTACATAGTGAGCTGAGGGCCAGCCTGAACTACAAAGCGAGACCCTGTCTCAAAAAAATAAAAATTAAAATTAAATTAAATTTAAAAAAATTAAATTAGGCTTTTATCTCAAGGAGCACACCAGCTGACCAGGCTTCATTCAATGCGCTGGTTTAAAGAACCAAACAAATGAGTTATTAACTTTCATGCCACCTAATTGAGAAAAATTAATTACTAAATGATTTAAATATTTCTGGCTGCAAAAAGTTCTTCCTATTTCAGCCTACAAGGTCACAGAAGCCTCCATTCTTGAGGACTTGATAAAGTAAGGAATTTCTCAAGTATGTTTTAAGAAAGGCTCATTTACTATACTGAGAATAATTCCAACCAAAACCCAAGTTTTCCCAGCTCAAATAAAAGTTCCCATCTCCCCTGACTGTAGTAAACAATACTGCTGTGAGTGGGTAAGGGGGGTAAGGGTCACGTTTTTCTGTATTTTTTTGCCAATCTTTCCTTTATAAAGTACATGGCCTCAGCCTGCTAAGACAAGTGGAGCACAGACATTGTTATTTGTTGGCATTCTGGACTCAACTATTTTTCTGAAACCTACTGTTTATTAACACTTGGGTCCCAGCATCTGAGCCCAGCCAGCATCCCTTAGGTTCCAGAAGCCTGGACCATGCCCTGTGTGAAAGTAAAAAGAGTAAAAGCACAAAACCATTATCAGGAGACTATCACATACATTGCAAAATACATACCTCTCAAATCCACCCACTGCATGAAGCAGCATTTCTAGCACCAACTTTCTGAGACAGGCTCATCAGCCATCAGTCCTACAAGGTTAACAGAGTTAGCAAGCACTTGGGAGTGGAAAAGAAGCTCAGTCATCAAGATTATAAAATGAAAAGAACACACCAGGAGATGCGGGGAGGGGGTCAGCTCCGCCTTTAAGGACTGTATAGTCAGCAGAGACACCAAGAAGTTAAAAGCCAAAGAAAACAAGATCAGTAAAATTGAACCTATTAGAGCAGAGAAGTGATCTTTTCTGCTCCAAAACCCTATTAAGAAATTTTCCAGGTGATAAAGGGCATGTTTTAGATAGTAAGGGACAAGCATATGCAGAGAAGTGTCACTAATTTCATCTTTATTACTTACACTTGCTTTATTAGTATAGTAGAATTCCCACGCCAAGACAGACTTATGATGGCAATGAGACAGCAGCCCGGGAAGAGACACGATGAGGAGGAGCACAGGTAGAGCCAACCCCACCGGGTGAGAGGAGTCCGTAAACTTGCCCCTGCCTGGCTGCTCTGCAAGGGACGCAAGAGCTGTACACCTCTGACTTCTGTTCCCATCACCTGGGCTTCTGTGCGCTATGTGCGTCCCCAAGCAGAACTATAAAAAGCCTTGTCCCTCTGTCGCTGTGACCCTGTCTGATTCTTCAGATAAACAGCACAAAAGTCCATGGAGCTGGCAACACTTCTATCACACCAGCAAATCCATCTTTCCCTCCCCAACCTTAGAGCCATGGTTTACAGGAGTGAGATGCTCCCAAGTTAACAGGAACAACACAAACCAAAGGGAGGAAGGGAGGAGAGCAGGGTGACAAAGAAAACAAAAGTGGGTTACATGGGTCTCTCAAATCTGTAATATAAATTTTCCTGATATTATAAAATAAGGAGTATTCTAATTATCCACAATGCTCAGGGACTTTGTTTATAGATTAGTGTCTGAGTTTGCAAACATGGGAAGACAATGAGACTACAATGAGCTCTTCCCACAATATTCCATTTCAGCCTCTGTGCCACACGCCTTTCTATACCTTTCTATAAGAACCTTGTTGGTTATTGTTCATTTATATATAATAAAACTGAGGTCTGCACAGTTTTCAGAAAAATATAAAAATATTTCTCCAAACCGTATTATAACAGATAGAGACAGAGCCTTAAAATTAAGTAGGTCTTCAGATTTAAAAATCTAAATATTCTTTCCACTAAACCATGTGGCTTCCTCAAATATATTTTTGTACAAAACCTAGAGCACATGACATCACAGGAGATTTATTTTCTTGTTACACAAGAGGCACATGGTCAAGTAATTAAGAAGTTCTATGTTGTATCGTGTCAAGTCACAGTGACACATGACACTTAATAACAGAAATAGACACAATACATGCATAGCATTGAAGCGACAATTTTCCAACAGGGATGGAAATTTTTCATCTGGTCTAACAGGATGACAGACTCACCTCCCTCCTTCAGGTAAATAAATCTTAGGGCTCTAAGTTTTAAGAAGTGACCTGTGCAACTCCAACTCCAGAATCGAATCCACTACCAGTTTCTACAGAATTAGTCATACACTTTGCCATATTAAAAGCTATGCACTACAAAGACTGCATTGCAACATACTGTTAAAATCAAGATTTCAAAGCATAATTTAGGCACACAGTTGTTTTATTTCCAACACTTAATATCCATTAATATCTCTTATGAAAAAGAAACACATCTTGCCAAAAACTGAGGCTAGACCTATCTCTTTCACTGTGTACTAAACTAAAATCACAATGGATTCAAGACTTAAACATTAAAACAGAAACAATAAACCTGCTGGAAAAACAGGTTAAACTCTTGGAGACACTGGCTTAGACAGAGACTTCATGAACAAAACCTCTATAGCATGAGAACTAGCACAAAGAATCAACAAATGGATCTCATCCTATTAAAAAGCTTCTGCACAGCAAAAGAAACCACTGGCACCGCTGAAAGACAACCAATAACATGGGAAAAAGTCTTTACTAGCTGTTTCTCAGACAAAAGGTTACTATCTAGAATATATAAAGAACTTAAACAAGTAAGTCCCCCCAGTTTAAAGACCTGTTCAAAAATGGGTATCTGAAATGAGCAGACACTTCTCAGAGGCAGAAGTCAAAGCAGCCAAGAAGCAGATGAAGAAATGTTCAACATCACTGGTCATTTGAGAGATGCAGATGAAAACAACACTGAGATTTCATCACACTCCAAAAAGAATGACTGCTATTGTGAAATTAAATAGTGATAAATGCTGGCAAAGGTGCAGGGAAAAAGGAACTCTTCTCCACTGTTGGTGGGATTGTAGACTTGTGCAACTCTTGTGGAGATCAGTGTGGAGATTCCTCAGAAAACCAGGATTAGAGTTCCCATTTACCCTGCTATTCCCTTGCTACGAATATATCCAAAGGAATTAAAAGATTCATATTGTAAAGCCATATGTAGACCCATGTTCATAGCACCTCAGTTTGTGATAGCCCAATCTTGGAAACAATTCAGATACCCATCAACTGGAGACTAGATAAGGAAGATGTGGGATTTAATAAAATGGAGTATTACTCTGCCATAAAGAAAGACAAGTTTCATTCATGTGCAAATGGACACACCTTGAGGACACACTAAGTGAAGTAAATAGATCACAGATATGTAAATACCATATCTTTTCTTTGGTAAATCAGTTCTAGAATGCATGATAGATTTTGTGAAATATGAAATACTCAAAGGGAATGTGATAGGGGAAAGTAATGAGGGGAAAGAAAAAATATGATTTGAAAAGAAAAAGCAAGCACATATATATAGTGAGTGGGGGGTTATGAGGTGGGTTGGGATATGGGCAAAAATGAGAATTAACTTATGTCATATACTGGTACAAATTCCCCAATGTTGAGTGTGACTGTGAGCCATATATAAAATGCACCATTAAGGGATTCAATTAAAAAATCTTAGATAATTCTGACCTAACATAAAATTATCTATTAATGAATACTAGATAGTCCTGACCATAAGCAAATTTTGGCTTAAAGCGATAATTCTCTTTGAACTGATCAAGAAATCTCTTTACATTCTACAGCCACTAAGCTTCTAAGTCTTTATAAACCATCCCCCAAGTATATGCTGAAGGTTTAGCCTCATATTCCCAAGGGACATTCCTCCATCCCTTACAGAGGAAATGTGTCAGTTAAATTTTAACAAGGAAGAGTTACAGGACTAACCCTCCATGTGCTACTGACTCAATGCTAATGAATAAAAAAATAAATATTAAATATGTAATCAAGATGCCTTGAAAGAAAACAGTGCAAAAGTGTGATTATATGTTGACTGATTCATAAAAATGTTTGATTCAAGGTTCAGAAGAACCCAAACTTCTGTTTCCTCCAAGAGCAACAGCTCATATTCAATCTTTAGAACAACTTAATGGAACATAGCTGGTGTAAATAATGAGAACTGTCATTTGTCCTACTTTTAGACATTTACAAGTTCTCAGGTAACGTCTATAGAAAAAACCTTAACGTCATTCAATCCACTGTTTATTAAGTATTTTTGCCTGCTGATCTAACTATTAAAAAATAATCTGCTCACTTCCCAAGATGCCAATGTTTACATGTCCTGGTTGTTAAAGAGGTCTTCAAAGGGCTCCCTTTGATGTCACTTGATGTTTTTCCCGATTATAAGATAGCTAATGTTGTAGACAGCAGCCTCTCCCTCATATAGTTGAATACTTCCCCAACAGACAAGTTTTACTGACACAGTCATAGTGTTTTCTGATACTTAGAAAGTAGAGTGTAATTTCATTTAGTTAGCACTGGTCCTTTTCCACTAAAAAGTTTTCTACAGCACAACTCTCAGATTTGAAGGAAACAGTGAGCTTCTCTAAAATCTGCTAAGAGAAGACGTAGGTTTATTTATGAGGTTCATAAGTACTTGCTATGTACAGTCATATAACTGAAATTTACCCTAAGATAGGAATGTGTTACAAAGATGTGACCAGCACCCATTACATGAACTTCCCCATATCACAATTCAAGGATGAACTGAAGGTAACATAAATATCACTGGTTGTTCCTAACCCTCAAAGAATAAGGACAGGGGATATACTGCTAACAACAAAGGCATTTGAGTAAGATACCTTACAGCCTCAAAATATATTTCTAAAGATAATCAAAAACACTTGAATAAAAATGAGTTTTGAAAATGTTTTTTCAAAAGCTTAAGGGTTAAGTGTGCCATCATATTTTATATATAACCAAAAGAAATATTCTGTAGTAGACAATACTTTTTAATTGACATAGTAATAAGCTATTAAACTGATAATTCAAAAAAGGAAGATAAAGAGATAATGAATCAAATGAATACACTGGAAAAAAAACTTTTATTTTATTACAGAAAACAATACTATTGATGAAAATAAAAAGCTCTTGATACTAAATATGAGGGCATCAGTATAAATTAGGCAGTGAACACTACCTACTCAATGATGACTTAAAATAGTGCTTCAAATATAATAAAATTCTACATTATTTAAAAATCAATAATTTTTCAGGTTTTATCACAATTCTAAAACTATATATAACATTATAGTTGAGTTGTAAAGCAAAATAAATATTCCTAAATTACATAAAATAATTCTTACAGCTTTTCTGTATTTTCTTTAAAATCTAATGCAATGCCATCAAACATTATGTATGCAAAAACTGGAGAAAATACTATATAGCTTCTAAAGAGCTATTATATTTTTAAATGTCACTATGTTTTCATGTGTATAGACCAAGGCTGCCTGATTTATGAAGGTATCACCTTCCAGTAAACACTCAGAAATACTGAAAATATAGTGAGTCAAAGATACATTTAATGTGCCTAACAATGGCACCTCGCAGCTTAGTGGCATGACTTCCCCAGGGATAGTACTGCATGTTCCCTCTTAGGAACCATCCAATTCCTAAGAACTGTGGCTCATCGCCCATCCCAGAGTGGTGAGAGGGTATCATACACCGATGGCTAGCCAGAGGAAGGTTCAAAATTTGAAATATTATTTCTACTATATATATAGTGTATATTTATTATATAAATATATATTATGTTATATATTATATAAATATTATATATTATATAATATAAAAATTATATATATAATATTTTGTTAATGAATCAGAAGTCAAACCACTAGAAGCCTGGGCCTGTCTGTATTTTAATCATATATTTACTTTCTCAAAGGAATTTCTAAATCTGTATCAGCTCAAGATCCTACAAAATCTACACCTTCTGCACATCAGTGACACTAATAACCAATGTAAATGGCAAGGCCAATTCAAAAATACAGATTTAACAAATGCAAGTAGTTGGTTTGTCAAAGCTAATGCATCAGACTTTACAAAGATGCCGTTCACCTAGGACTGACCTGTGAGACACACAGCACACACATACAGTTTTAAAACAACATATTCACCTTCTATTGCTGCACGATAAATCACCAAAACTTCATACTAAAAACAGTATATATTACCACACAGTTGTGTAGTATTGGAGTATGCAACTGCCTTGGAGGGGTTCTCTGCTGAGGCTTTCACAAGACGGAAATCCAAGTGGGGCCCCTGGCTCTTCCTCAGAGTTTTCGGAGACGCTCCCCACTGCTAACTTCATTCCACTTCTTGACACCAGCCAGTTCATTGTGACAAATTACCATTTGCTAACCCTGAAGTTGATTTCTGCTCTCTGCAACTCGAGGCTACCCTGCCTTCCTTCTCACAGTCTCCTCCAACTTCAAACCATCTGTTTTCCCTCTTCAAATCTAGCCTTTTGCTAGAGTACTATAGATTCAAAGAATGATAAGATTATCTTAGGCCCACCCAGAAACTGTTTTCCAGTCACCTATGACATATAACCTAATCATGGGAATTCCATTTCATTATTCCCAGGTTCTACCCTTGCTCACAATGTAAAGTTGATGGATTACTAGCGCACTGGCAGAATGTTGCCTGATACATGTATTCTGTTCTGGTTACATAATTTTATACAAAAGGTAGAGATTAAGTCAAAGAAAAGCCAAGTTTTCAAAGGCTGCTGAACTCCAGTCTTTATAAATCTAAAGAGATAAATCAGGTAGTGGAACAAAGATATACATGGTAATTTTTTTTTTTTTTTTTGCTTTTGAGACAGGGTCTCGCTTTGTAGTTCAGGCTGGCCCTGAGCTCACTATGGTGCCCAGGCAAGCCACCGCGAACTCAGCAATCCTCCTGTCCCTGCCTCCCGAGTGCTGGGATTACAGGCGTGAGCCACCACGTCCGGCTTCGTGGTATGCGGTGTTCATTGTTGGTGGGCATGTCTCCACGCCCAGCATTATATGTAGTTACCGGGGATCGAACTCAGGACCTTACGCTTGCAAGGCAGGCGCCGGAACCACTGAGCTAACCCTCCGGCCCTACATGGTAATCTTATACAACAGAAAAAGGATAAATAGACTTGTCCTGATCCCAGAAACTGTACATTCCTTTCTCTAATTTGCTTGTGTACACTCTCTAGAAAAAAAGACATAAAACAATCTAAAATGTTTGTTTTTCTTAAAAGATATTTGTGTCTCCTAATTGGGTGTTATTTCGTAATTATACTCTGCAACCAAATCGGAAGGTTTGAGCCATTCTTTTACATCTTCCTTCTCTGCTAAGATGTTTATGCTGTGGAATTTCTGAGTCTGTAATTAAATTATTGTCTGAAACAAATTAGTAATTTGCATGCATATATTAACATACCATTTTAAGCGTGAGAAAAACATAGATGTATTCTATAGGATGTTGAGCTGGATGAGGCTGACAGGACTGGGTCAGCTCTTGGTTAATGAGCCTCAATTCTACAAGAAGAAATGCACAGATGTGCTAAGTCCAGGTAAGGAAAAGTACTTGCAGTAAGAGGAAGGTTTAAATTATTATGTAGAAAATATTCACTTCAATTCCCCCTTCCTCTCTACCATTGGAAAAATGTATTTTCCCACCCCATCGATACTGGGCATGCCCAGTGACTGTTTTTGCCAATAGAATATTAATGAACGTAACACAAAAGGCGATCTAAATATAATTTCAAGGTTTGGTTTGGTTTCCATATTCTGGTAATCATTGTAATCAAATTTATGATTCTTCAGATTAAGCAGTAGGACAGGTAAATGTAGGTCAGAGATGAGAAGCCTGAGTTCAGCTGAGCATCACAGACAAATCTAGTCTGCATTGACTGAACTGGAGTCACATGCAGTCAGGGGGGGTCAGTGGACAAATATTTCCCATCTCCAGCCCACTGAGCTTGGAGAAAGTGTGTAACATAGCATCAATGCAACAATAGCTGACTGATGCAAAGTACAGAGGAAGGAAACATCTTAAGATACATTAGGTTAACACAGGGCCGGAGGGTTAGCTCAGTGGTTCCGGCGCCTGCCTTGCAGGTGCAAGGTCCTGAGTTTGATCCCCGGTAACCACATATAATGCTGAGCGTGGAGACACGCCCACCAACAACACCGCATACCACAATGCCGGACGTGGTGGCTCACGTCTGTAATTCCAGTACTCGGGAGGTAGAGGCAGGAGGATTGCTGAGTTCGCGGCGGCTTGCCTGGGCACCATAGTGAGCTCAGGGCCAGCCTGAACTACAAAGCGAGACCCTGTCTCAAAAAGCGAAAAAAAAAAAAAAAAGCAAACAAACTGCAGACATTTATATTCATACACTTATAATCTACTGTCTTTTGTTGCCTAACAAAAATACAGCCTGAGAAAAGTGTTCTTAGGCAGTTCTATTGTGCAAACATCAAGGCTTCACTCATACAAACCTAGATGGTGCAGATCACTCAGTGAAACTGGCCTCTTAATACTGTCAAGGAGCCCAGTAAACTGTATAAGAGGCTGCTCACAGCATAATACAGCACACTATTTTAGATTAAGATTTTCTAATAGGCAAAAACAGTACCTTCTAAAATAGTAATTGAAAAGCATAATAAATATATAAACCCATCACAGTCATTTACTGTAATTATGGAGTCTTACACATTGTACATGATCATGGGTGCTGTATTTTTCTATCATTGGTAGCACAGTATGTCTGTTTACAGCAGCAGCATAAAACCATGAGTATTGTGCTGTATGCTACAACATTATGAAAATAGTGGGAATTTTTCAGGTCCATTATAATCTCATAGAGCCAAATATGGTGTTCATCACTGACCAAAACAGTGTAAATGTCCTATGCTACTACATATACATGATGCATGCCTAGTAATATTTTTGTAATGGGTAGTGTACTTTTTAAATTGCTCACTTTTGCACACAGTTCTGTGAAAACATAAATTTTTATATGAAAATGTTTATTTCAGCTAAATATAACATCAAAGGAAGCTTTATTTCTCCCTATCAACTACTGTAGTCACTTATTTACCCATAATTTTAAAGAGATCATGTAACTCTATAATTAAAGTCAATGCAGAAAACTAAATTGTGAAAATGCTATAAACTAGTTATGAAAACTCACTACTATTTAGACAGGTTTCTGGCCATGATATTTCTCATCCTACTAACTAGGGCTAAAACAGTAACAACGTGAGTAGCAATTCTCTTTGTAATCCATTTCAACATTTAATACATGAAATATTAACGCACAACTTCACATAAATTTTTGCCTTATCGCAAAGAAATTGGATGACTGTAGTTGCAGATATCATGGCTGTCAAGTCCTGGAGAAGAATGGGTGAAGTTAGAAGAATGGATCCAACCTGATAGGGTGTAAGTTCTAGTAGACCCCCCCTTGCTAGTGGTCAGTCCTAGGAAACTTTCATTATTGTTTTGTCTTTTCCCCCTTTGATATGAGGGATCTAACTCAGGACCTTGTACTTCTGGGGCAGGCGCTGGAACCACTGAGCTAAATCCCCAACCCTCCTTATTTTCTTTCTAAAATTAGGTTTAACCCATACCCTAGATCCAGACTAACATTCTTTTCAATCCAAAGCTGGGTCTTGGTAGTCTTTGGGTACAGAAACTAGCCTGCACATGACAAGAAGACTAGCAGCATCCAGGCCAGAAATGATCCACCGAATCTGAAGTTGTGACAGCAAAAAATGTCACCAGCTATAACCAAATGTCCTCTCAGAGCAAGACCACTCCCAGTGAGAATCAATGAGCTGGAGAAATGTGCAATGTACAATTCTTCCATTATTAGATACTAACAACAAGTGCAAAAATATCTATAACTAGCCGGGCGTGGTGGCTCACACCTGTAATCCCAGCATTCAGGAGGCAGAGAGCAGGATGGCTGAGTTCGAGGTTTGCCTGGGCTACATAGTGAGCTCAGAGCCAGCCTGAACACTAAAGCGAGACCCTGTCTCAAAAAAAAAAAAAAAAATCTATAACTAGTTGGTGCTTACTACTTGCCCTCACATAGCAATTCACTTTCTCACAAAACATCCTATATATTGTGATTACTTTCACACTATGAGGAAGTAGAATCACAGAAGTTAGTGACTTGCATAGGTAAGAAGCAGATCTTGATTTTAGACAAAGGGGAGCAGGGCTTACTAGGGAAAGATCTACATGAAATGAGCTTCAACACACAGGCAGTGCTTCTTATGGAACTTTCTGCTCCTCTGCTGAATCTAGGAGGTGAGCTAAATGACCTCAAAGGCTCCTTCCACTGTTTACAATCTGTGGGTTTCTCAGTTATAGGCAAATGTATTTGGCCAGATTTATTTCCAGAAAGGCAAATCAGCCAAATATCACATGATGTTCAGCTACAGTAGCCCAGTTCCTAATGCAGCCATCCATCTTCATTGACTTAAATTTGTGCTATTTCAATGCATGTATCTCTTTAGACCTGGCTGCTCTGAGAAAATTCTGCAGTAAAGAGGGAGGCAGCTTGTAAAACTGTGTTGTCAAATTCTGCATAGTTCTTATCACCATCTTTTCAAGGTCATAGCTACTCACAGACATGGCTGGAGAATTCACTTACTTTCTTCCTTCCCTATCACTCACTGCAACAAAGGAGTTCACTTCTGGCCATGTGAACATAAAGGTAAATACTGTAAGAAAACCCTAGAGACCTTCATCCATCAGGGTGCTATTAAAATGAACCTGGAAAAAGGCAGTTCCCTCACCTCAACATTCTACTGCAATCCTCGGTGTCACAAATACTAGATTATAGTGCCCAAGAGTGTGCTGAATTCCAGTCTATGGTTTTATTGAAAGTTACTCCTCACTAGCTCATCTGTTTCTAGTCTCTTAATCATTTCCATGTCTGGTAAAAACAGCTTCCTTTTGTGGCTATTGCTTATTTTGCACAATTTCTTAAAGTTTGTTCGTCACCACTTTTTGCTGATGTTTGAAAATTTGTGACCACTTGACATTTGTTACTCATAGCCACAACCTCAGACTTTAACTTTCATACATTCCAATGAAAAAGTTAACTAGTATATTATTATTTGCATGATAAATTACCTTTGGCATAATAGGAAATTCTTGGGAAACTACTGTTACAATTTTTGATGGAAGAAATTTTACAGAAGTATTCCATAGACATAAATTTTAAAAAAATTAAAGCAGTTATAGATCCCTAACTTTCTGAGCTGGCCAAAGCCAGGAACCACACAGAGTGACACATCTGGTCTTTAAGATTCTCTCTCTTCCCCCTTCTAACCCTGGATGTATGACAAAACTCTGCAATGTTTTAGAGGGTTGCTCATAGCAACTAGTGCATATTTAGGTACCTGTGCAACACAATCACTTTCTTGAAGATTTAAAGAAAACCAGACATGACTTACAGCTTTTTAGATCATATTTATACATTCATAGGCAGAGAATAATACATAAAAGGAATGATAATGAATCTCAGTGCATATAAAAGCTTAATCTTTAATTCCTATGTCAAACTGAAAAGCACCTTTACACTTCATTTCATACTCCAAAAGTATTCTTACAAGGACATGATTATATTTGGAATACATATAAACACACTTTGATTTTTCAAAAGAAAAAGAAAACTGTAAATAGCAAAGCTGATAGATGATACCTAATTAGAATTATTTTTTTTCCATTTTCAGTGACGTGACTTATTTCTCCACACTAAAAATTCTAATCTGTACTTGCATGAAGTCTTCAGCCAGTTCACATCTTCATGCCACTGTGATAGTAAGAACTGTCCCTAGTGAATTATTGAAAGATCTTTGAAGGTGGCCGCAGTTCATAGAAACATGACAGTGTGATATGTCTTAGTGCTATGAACTGTTACAGAAAGACTAAACATCCTTGACAGCCTGATAAAAAATTAATTATTCTCCTTCCAATGCAAAGGAGGCAACTCTGCTCAAACCTGTTAAATGTGGGGCTTTCGGTGCTTCCAATTTCTTCTCTCTCTGAGAGGACAAAGGAGAATTTTTCATCAGGATTAAATAGCAAATACAAAAACATTCAGCCTCTCTGTCACCCACTGGGTCTTTTCACCTTCGTTCCTTTCATTAGCTTAGAATTTTTATGTTTTCCCCTCTAAATACAGTGAAAAAAAATAGGGATTGGTAAGGTGAAATGGAAGAGTTGAATGAATGGTGGACTGTAAGAAAGCATGCTGTTTAACAGAATGCACTTTCCTTCAGATAGAGTTAAAATACACAGGTTCTTTTCCCAACTACAACCTACTTTCCTCAAATATAAAACGGATACAGGGCCGGATATTTAGCTCAGTGGTTCCAGCACCTGTCTCGCAAGCACAAGGCCCTGAGTTCGATCCCCGGTAATCACATAGAATGCTGGGCGTGGTGACTCACGCCCACCAGCAAGCAATACCACATACCACAGTGCCGGGCATGGTGGCTCACGCCTGTAATCCCAGCACTCAGGAGGCAGAGACAGGAGGATTGCTGAGTTCCAGGCTTGCCTGGGCTACATAGTGAGCTGAGGGCCAGCCTGAACTACAAAGCGCGACCCTGTCTCAAAAAAAAAAAAAAAGATACAATCCTGTCTAGTTCTATCTAACCACTTGGGTTACTGAGAAGATTGAGAGAGATAGAATAAAGTATTTATTAGGTATGTATGTTTAATAGAAGATAGATGGATAGATTTTAAAGTAAAGTTTAGAAATTGTTTAGGAAAAGGAACAGTGAAATCTTTACATTTCCAAATTGCATTCATTTAGAGAAAATAGAGTTGTGAACTCAGTATCTATTGATAAGTCCTTACCTTCAATCCATACAAACAAGATCTTAGAGAGAAACCATTTATTAATCAGTAAATATGGTACTAGATATAATAGGTAATAGGCTATTTTGAGAAAGAATAATAGTGAAAGATATTCATCTCTTTTCTTTAACTAAGCAGATTGATGTAGCTTGCCCATTTTGCATTACAGGAACAATTTTGCCTAAGAATTAATCATCCTGAGGCAGAATAAACACAGAGTGTAAAGAAAGTTATACTATTTCTTCTTGATACTGGAAGGCACAATAAATCACTAGGTACAGAATACTTTTTGCCCATTCCCTGATCGGATACAATTGTGGTGCTTTAAGTCTTCAGGACTGAAAATACACTTATTTTCAAAGCAAGGTGGAGGTTGAGGACATGGAGAGGAAAGTGTTATCTTCCCTTGCCATAGCAAAGCAAATTTTTTAAGACCTCCATTTTTAGGACTCTCTTGGCAGGCTGACCTTTCTTTCCAGCAGCTTATCTTGCTGAGGACCACTATCCCTGACCTCCTAGCAATCACAAAACTATGAAGGAGAGTCATAAAATAAATAGGAGGAGGGAATCAAAACACAAATGCTAAATAAAGTTTCTGCTAAGTTAAAGAGGGATGTAAAAGGACCTTCACATCCTATTTAACTTTCTTTAGGAAAATAAAGTATGAGAATCAAGATATGTCATGTACCCATACAGATTCTCAATGTTGAATGTGATCACAATGTATACATGAAACTTACCAATAAGATCAATTTTAAAAACTGTAAAAGAAAGTTTAGCTTTTCAAGTAATAAGCACCAGATGGTGGGCTCATATGGAAACATATGAAATTTCTCAATAGGATAGAGGGGGAAAAAAAAGTAATGTTGAAACTCAAGAGTCAACTATAAGAAGAACACAGTACAGTGGTACAGTTGGAGAATTCCAGCAGTTAGCATTTGAAACATCAAAAATGGGACACAAAGGAGTTGGAATAGCTCATTTTTGGAATAACTTACTGTGACTATATAGGTATGTGTAGTCTGAATGTTGCTAACTGTGGATAGCTCAGGAATACTGCAGTTAACCCCAACAGATGTTAAATTTTCAGCCATCTTCCTACAGTTCTATGCTAATTCCCACCTCAAACTGAAGTCAACAACAGCAGACTGGAAATGTTGAGAGTTGAGTGACAGAACACTTCACACATTATCTCATAACCCTTCTTGCAATAGGTTTCTTTCCCTTACTGCTAATTACAGCCCTAGAAAGCACAAATGAGAGACACATCCTAAGGACAGTCTCAGAAGTCTGTGGGCTTTTGAAGATGCACAGGTCCCCACAGAGACATTCCGTGCTGCTGAATGAAGCAGCTTAGTGGCAGTGTGTTCCCAGGCAATGCCGTTCAGGCAATGCGTCTTGTAGTTCTGAGTTACTCAGCTCTACAATAGGATCATAGTCATCCATCAACTGTACAGTTGCTAGGAGAGTGAAATAAGCAAACTGAAGTACATTTGGTAAGGTGTGGGTGTTAGTGATAATACCATCATGAACAGCGTGTAAGAGGAGTGAGGAACTCTAGCTTCTGCCTTTTGTCACTGAATTTGGAACCTACCCTAAATCCAACATGATTCCATCCTAAGAGATTTCTCTTAATTGTACCTGCACTTTTCCAAAAGACCTTTTTTTTTTTCCCAAATAAGGTTGTGTTTATAGGTTTTTCAGAATTAGGATATGGACCTCTGTGTATTTGGGGGAGCCACAACTCAATCTACTCCAGAAATTAGACATGAAGCACAGCAGTTGAAATGATACATTCCAGAATCCAACAGTGGCCAGTGCTCCAAAGAACCATCCCAGCCATACAGGGAGATAAAGAGTGATGAACGACGCTCTTGGAGAGAACAGTGAATCAAGCCGTGAACAAAGGCTGGAATTCCGCCATGACAGAGTGAGATGTGAAAGACGGAAGACGTGTGTTTCAGGCAAAGGTCACAGCCAAATGCACAGAGCTGCAAGGGAAGTCAAAGCTGGGGTAGCTGGCAGTGCAAGAGAGCAGGCCAGCAATAGAGAAGAAACGAATAAAACAGGACCAACAGTGGTGATGCAGAGTCTGCATTTTATTCTGAATTTCAGGGGATGCTAAGTCCAGGCTGACAGCAGCAGGGTCAGATTAAAGTTTAAAGCAGACATTCTTTTTTCAATGAAACCCCAGATGCAGACCTAAAGATTTAAACATTATTATAATATCTTCAAGTAATTGCCTCTAATAAGGAGACAAAATTCTAAGAGCAATTCTTTGCCAGTATTAAAACTAATTTATTTTCTGCTACCATTTCTTTTCATCACACTGTACATCACTGAACATGTCATGTGTTTGCATAAATGATCCCATCTGCCTGTTTGCCCTGCCCGGTGGGCCTGCTCGCTGCTGTAGCTTGTGTCTGTCCTGTGTCACCTGACCAGATAAGGTCACTCACCCTCCATCCGTCCTCCAGGGCACTTCTTCCCTGGGCTCTTTGCTCCCCTGTACCACTGCCATCTGTTTGCAAACTGCCTCCTTCCCTGACTATGAGACTGTCTACGATCTCATTGATCTCATGTCCACATTTGCAGCCCCGGAAATGAGCACACTGCATACCAGGTGCTGAATGACCATCTGTTGAAATAAGTAAGTGGGTCTTGGTTTTGGTCAGTTTTTCCCAGAGATACAGAAAGAGAAATATAGAGAGTGACAGAGACAGAGAAAGAGAGACAGACAGACATTCTTCTGTTATTTCATGTGTGGTTAGCAAAAGGCTAGCTTTAGGATACTGGCCATCCGGACACTTTTCTAAGGCTTCACTTGAATTGCATTAAGTGGTTATCTCACTGTCCTTTGCTTGAATACACCTCCAGGAGCAGATGAGCGGTAGGTGTTGCCCATTTGTGAAATGTAGAATAACAGAGGCAGAGCAAGTTGCATGAACCTGCCTGAGGCTACCCACCAAATGGGCACAATAGAGCAGCCAACTGTGGCACAGGGAGCTGAGCCTTCTTCCACACCTGCGGTGTCCTGTGTTCACTGAGCCATACTGCAATTGCTATGCCCATGACTCGTGAAAAATCAGTAAAACCTGTGAACCATACCCTAAAACAGAACAAATAAACAAAAGCAGCAAGACAGGCTGTGGTCCTCCCTTCACTTACTCCAGCATGAATGACCCCAACAGCTGTTACCTTCAGTAACCCTTCCAGAGCCTTGAGGGTCTGGGACATACATACTTTCTTGATTCAACAAATTATCCAGCTTGAACTTTTTCTAATAAAAACCTTAAAGTTGAGTAAATTAAACTGTGTAAAAGTATAAAATTCATGGTCATTAGAACACAGAATAAAAGATGAGTGCATCCTAGGGAGTAAGAGAGGAAAACAATACTTAAGTCATTTTAAACACTACATCTTCTCAAAAATTGCTGAAGAAACAAAACATTTCAGACAGATAACTGTTATACTTAAAAAATACCTTTGTTCAAATAAATATCACATAGATCATTATCCATAGCATCTAAATAGAAGACCTCATTACACAGCTGGGGGAAAATAAATTAACTGTGATCCACATCCTTGGTTATCTCCATGCTTGTCAGAGTTTGTATCTCAACTCCAGGTCTATATCCAGTTAGCTGGTCTGTCAGAGACCTGGCTATTCGCTAGGGCAGTTGTGTCTGTGGACACAGCTGTGTATTATAAATGTGATGTGTATATATAATGTACCAATAAATTAAATTAAATTTTTAAAAATATGCTCAACTAAACTGGGATGATTTTGTATCCCAAACAATTCCAAGGGAAAACATATCTTTAGTTTTTCTATACCTTAATATACTACTGAAATAAATGGCAGATATAAAGCCAATAGACCAATAGCCTTTTTTAGAATACAGAAGTATGTTCTAATACGGCAAAAATGGATTTTGAGATCCCTCGTATAACAGTCTGTGTTTTCCTGACAGAGTGAATAGTTGAGGCTGAAAAGTTATAAAGAGAAAGCATTATTTTGGTGCACAGCTCTGAAAAGTCTAAGAACATGGATGGTACCAACAGCTGCATAGATTTTGGCAAGGTCTTCATACCATAGCATGTCACAGCAGCAAGTGGAAGGGAAGAGGGTACATAACCAGAGCTATTGTGCCTGGGAGCCTAAGACCAGGTGCCAACCTCTTCTCAATATAATTACCTCACGACAGCCACACAAATGCCTTTGTGATGGCCGAATCCCACAACTTGATCATCTCTCAACAGTCCTACAGCCTCTCAATTCTACCACTAGGAGTTTTGATGAGAACAAACCACATCCAATCATAGGCAATGAGGAATGTTAATAGATTATTTGCTTCAATGATAGAATAGGCTTTAAGGATGATGACGATCATTATAGGATGGTGATGATTATTTTCATTATGATGTTAATATAGTAACTCTTTGAATATAATTCTTTTATAATATGATTTTTAACAACAAGTATTTTAAGCATATTATTTAATTATTAACATATCTAATTCAGGATTTAGGACAACTCGGTCAAAAGGAATTAAATGACTTGTTCTAGTTTCCCAGAGGTTTTATGAGTCAGAGATGAGGCAGAAAGTCAAGGCCTATGTCTGTTTACCTCACAAAAGATTAAAAAGCCAAGACTCTTGAGAGTGGTCAACATTTTTCAGGATGGGAAATTCATTTTCCTCATCACAGATAGCTTTACAAATGGCTGTTACTGTGCTCCTAAACTTTCGGTTACCTGGAGACAATCTTTTGGCATAATTTGTCTCTGAACCTTCTTTATAGCGCTAAGTTCAAAATACGTCTGTAGATGTTATTCAAAACAAAGAAAATGTTATCAAGGAGATTGCCAGATAACTTACATTAACTGTTAAGTCTTACAATTGCTATGATTAAGTATGTACATTAAACAACTTCTAACATTAGCATCAACAGAATGTGTTTTACCATAAGACTGTTTTTATTACCTTTCCTAGATAAATTCTATGGAATATTTTGTCAGTGGACATTCTAATGTTCTGTGGAGATGAACATTCCTAGAGTTAATAAGAACCACTAAGAATACATACTGTGATAAAACTGATGTAATTATTTTGGCTTTTTTCCACCATGGATATTTTCAGAGTTACATTTCATACCCTTGACTAAGATGGACAGAAAGACCAGCACAGTAAAGTGAAATATTGGGAAAAATAGAAATGAAGATGAAACTTGCATAAGACAATCACATTTTCTAAATGTGCTTTCCCACTGTAAAACTGAGCTACTTAAACAGGTGTGTCGACATCTAATTGGAAAGAATACAAGATCCTAGAACAGAAGGCAATGAGCAATGATCACCAAAGGAACGCTGAAACTACAGTAACAACATTCATCTATGTATCAGTCTGGAAAGGAATACAAGGCTCATTTGACACAATTCTCCCACAGTCTGAATGAGGAGACTAAGTGCCTGAATCTAAACAACTTCAAATTGATTTTACTCAGCTGACAATATATCCCAGACCCTTCACAGCAGATCTTAGTACCTGAAATTATCTTCATCCCCATCAATGGACCTGCACTATTTAAGAAAGAACTAATGGTGTTTGTCCTCCAAGGAGTTCAGAGACAACAAAACACACTAGACAAGTCCAGTGCTGTGAGAGAAGGCATGCAGGAATGCTTACAGAGCAAAGAGATGGAGAACAATGGCTCTGACACCGGTCAATTTACAAACAAGTAGGAACTTACCATGCTGCTCTCAACTTGCTGTCAGTGTTACAGCTGTTATTGATGTTGCTGTTCTGTGCTGGGCGTTGAACCCTGGCCCTCACACATACTGGGTGGACATTCTATCCCTGAGCTACATCCTGCCGAAGGCACTGGATCTTGAAGGAAGAAAAGGAGTAATATTGACTTCATTCATATAAAGTACACAGAGAGAATCTCAGCCCCATTTTACTAATGAAAAAAAGCAAGAACTTGAGAAAATATATCACTTGCCCACTCTTGCAGGACGTAGTAGAGAAGTTGAATCTAAACCTCAGGTCCTAGGACTTCTACCTTCCACCATCTGCACTCTGCCCCCTTTCTCCTAGAAAAATAAAGTTTAAGTTACCAGAAGGAAAAAAGTAAACAGTTTATGACCTCCTGGGATTACTTTTGGCTTTGTTTCTCCATTTTACATGGAATTATTATCTCATCAATTTACTCTCTTACCTGATCTATTCCATTTTAATGTCATTTTCTCTTACTAGTCAGACGATGCTCCTTGGAGAATATTTCATTATTTTTTGTATGTAACAATTTGTTTTTCTTCTCTGGGGAACTAATTTATGTATGTAATTCAAAAATAAGCAAACAATGGAAATGCAAATGGGTTTCCCACGATACTTCCCTGGGATGAAAAATAACTTTGTTTCATCTGCTATACCCTGATACACACTGTCTTGACCAAAGGCCATGCCCCATTGGCCATTCCATTTGTAAAATGGACTATGCATCTGGTTTTAAAATGACTGGCTCCACATGATCACCACAGCTCTGATCAAAGGCCCTCACAGCAAATGGACTATCTCTGTTGAGCCTTATTAATATTTAAAGTATAGCCATAAATACATAAGTGCCTGGTTTACATCAAAGTTTCAAAAATTAAATATTCACAATGTAGCTCATTTTATAAAACTATAGATGTAGAATTACCTAAGGCAAATAGCCACATTTCTTATATGTATATAAAAAAATCTTAGCTATTTCTACAGTGATTCATGCTAAATCATTTTTTTTGTAACTTAAGAAAATACTTTATTTGGAAATAGCAAATGAAGCTTTTATTTACATCACACTGTGGTAATGTTAGTGTGTAAAAATGATAAGAAACCACCTAATACTGTGTTATTTAATCTTCTACTTATTTACTTTGCATGGATTAACTTGATTTTTATTCTTTCAAAGTGAATATAACTATATGAATGAGTACTCACTGAGAACAACAGTCTTTAAATTCAGTATCCATCAAGGAAGTTTTGACCAAGAAGCACAATACTTTGTGCCACTGTTGAATGTTTAGATCTGTGGCTCCACAGATAAACAGTGAAGTCTTATTCTTATTTATGCTAAACTGATTACATTACAGACTTAGCAGGGAAAAAAAATTCAATGCTGGGGGAAAAGTAGCAATTAGAAACTCATTCTGATTTGTCTTGGAAACATTTTCTTGGTTGATGTTAAAGCTACTGGGTTATTAAATTGTGTGGGAAAATAAAGGAGTTCATTACAGGGAGTATTCTACTTTGAAACAGCTAGATTACACACATCAGTTACATGCACTGAAGCAAGTTGAGGAAATACAGATTATTACTACAGAAATTACCCTTCCCGTCATGAGCTTCATGACCCAAGCACTTATTAGAGGAGTATTAGTAAGTACAGAAGACTGAAGGGTCTTTTTGCCACCCTGAATCCAATACGGAAAGGATAATTTCCATTTCACATCCTTCTTTGACATGAAGGAAACAGAGTTAAAGGGAGAATCCATTAAAGACTGAAAAATAGAAGGAATAGAACCACAATTTTCTGGGACACCACTGAAGAAGCAAAGTCTGTCTGATTCTTTACAAAGACTGAAGGCTAAATAGAACTATAGAATCTTTTTAATTCCTCCTTTTTCCTTTAAAATGATTGCAAAAATACCTGTAAGTGATTGTCTTTTGGACTTTGGTCATGTAGACCAAAGGGGATCAGTTCCAGTGGCTTTATTAGGATGATGGGGCCTGTTGAATACATGCTGTATGTCCTAACAGAAGAGACCAAGAAATAAAAATTAAAAATGAGCAAATTGAAGATTATAGTCTTTAATATGGAATGACAGAAGTCATTAATTGAACATTTACTATTTCTGAGAAATGGTGTTTCATATGAATGGCACCATTTACTATTTTATGTTGACCTCCTTCCAATTATTTTAAAAAATAACAGATAAGTATCTTACTTTTTGAAATCTCACACTTTCTATTGTATTCATTTATAAAGACCAGCCCATTTCCTGCCTCAAGGAGGGATTATGTGCCCCTTGGATGGGCAAGGATGATCCTGTGTAATGATTATTAGTTCAGAGTGTGATTACTGTCTTTCCTGTGCAACAGAATCCTAAGACTTCTCATGAAATTAATTTCAAGGACAAAAATCCAGAAGTATACTACTATAGATCTTGCACACACAAAAAATTCTTTTCTTTCTCTTTCCCCATATACTTTTCACTAGTCATTTTTGTAACCTTCTAAATCATTTTGCTTTGCTAAAGAAATGAGTTGTAGTATTAATATACTTTTTTTCATAAGTTGCTGAACCCTAGAATACATGAAACTATGAAAGTAGTATCAAAGCTTATGAGCAATTCTAGGGAGCCAGAATGAAGGGGTAGAGTCTAAGTGGCTATTAATGTTTAATTTACAGAGGTGCATAAGCCATTCTGCATGATATTAAAGAGCCATTACTTAGAATGCACACATGTGCACATCACATCTAAATGGCTCCTCCACCTCTCTTCACGTAGTTTGTAAGAAGCACTTCTAACTAAAAGCATATTCATTGATACACCTTAAATTTAAAAACATTCATGTTTGAATGCCTCCAAGAAAGTGGCTGTAAAATGAAGGGATTTTGTGATAACTTTAAATATTAGTACCATTTCAGAATCAAACTTTTAAGAGTATTTATTATATACCCAATAGATATGAGAATTTTCCCTAAAATACACAAAAGAAAGTTTAAAACTCACATAGTGAAGGGAGCTGTATATTTATATGAGGCCACAGCAATAACAATGAGATGAGATCTCTCTGTAATAAGTATTTTACATTTTAAAACTGGAAAATATGTGGATATACAAGAACTTGAGATGATTACATCAACAATCATCACATTTTAACTCAGTATGAAAAAATATTGCAGTCTAAAATTTAGTTCAAGCTCATGATACCAAAGTGAACAAAAATACTTTCACATTTATATTCCACCTCTCAACACTTGTACAAATACATAGAACCCGAAATATCTTTTGCAATTATCCTAATTACTGTTACCTTTGATTTATCTTACAAGGGCAATGCATTTGAAATTGTAATTTCTCATTAATGTCAGGCAGATTTTACTGAATTTTAAAAACATTATTTCTTTGTTGGTTCTATGATGTTTTAAATATATTTGATTCATGAATAGAAATATTACAACCAGCTTTTATTCCAAAAGATAAGCTTGTAGAGGTCCATAGTTTCCCAATGCTAAAATCTATTATTTTTTAAAATATAGGATGTATTTTCTCACAAGCATATTTGTATGTATTGGTAGAAAAAAATGTGTATATTAATAATTGATCCAAAAATAAAATTACTTCTCTTAATTTAATTCATGGTACTTTCTCTAAGTCTGAAATTTTTCTCCAGAAATGGAATTTGCACTGGAAAGAGAATCTGTAAAATAAAAATTTTCATACAAAATTTGTAAAGAATTTGATATGTGGATTTCGCATATTGATTAACTTCTCTGTGTATTACTATCCCCAAATTTGGAATTCACTGACTTGCTTTGCAGAGTATACACCCCCACATATAATATGAAAACCAAGTAAGAGAATATAAAAGGCAATGCACATTTTAAAGCCTAAATATTGAGTGGGTGGCTTTGCTTATAGCTTACTAAATATTTAATTAGCAAATAATTACTAAAATATATTCAATGACATCAAAAAGTAGTCACATTTGACCATAGGTGAGATATATAAAATATGTAAATTATTAATAAGAAAAGTTTAGTTCAAATGCTATAAAATTGCATAGGCAGGAAAAGAAAATTTGATCAGGAAACAGGAATAAGGAGAAAAAATGGAAGTGATAGTATTTGAATGGAGTCTTGGAAACTATGAGGACCCAAACCTCAGAGGAGGAAAAAAGGGGAAGTAGAGGACTTAAAGCAATAGTTTTATTGATTGATTTTATGTGATGTACTTTATATCTTTAGAAAATTGAGAGGATCAACCAATATTTTTGAAAATGGAAAGGATACAGAATAACTACAGATTTTACATTGTAATTACTATATATACATAGTGTTTTTATCTATTACCAGGATATGAATATTTTATTACAGCTATAGATTAAAAATGAAATCATATCAAAATTTACCTGATTTCAAAACCACAGCTCCTCATCATAATCTGCTTCTTTATGCACTTTCGTAAGATGGTTCAGGACCCATTTTCAAATACCATCACATTGTGGGTTAGGGTTTCCATATGTAAATGAGGGCCAAGTTCAGTCTATACTAAGTACTGTTGAATAGTTCAGAGCTTTGCTAAATATGAATATGTGCACTGCTTAGCCAAGAATCTAGCATGTAAGTACATTAAGATGGCAACTATTAGTACTATACAGCCAGAGTGTATACAGACTTAGTACCATGTTCTATAATATTTACTTAAAGCAAGAAATTTGCAATGACATCCATTAACATTTCACAGTGGTTAAACATCATGTAAAGAGTACTCTATCTTTCAGGCACTATACTGGATACTGGAAAAGAGTAAGGTCTTGAATGAATGAGTAAATGAAATCCTTATTTTTAAGAGTGCACAGAAAACCAGAAATAGAAGGAATTTAAAAATAGTATTAAAATATAAAGCATATAAGAACACGGGGAATATTTAACTGTGTAGCGAGCTACATGAACCAAACAAGACGCTTATCTCCACAGCCTGCACCTCGCTTCAGCCACATGAATGGTGCAAGAATTATGACTGCAGCACCGTCTGAGCAAGGCTAACAGAGCTAAGAAACCTCAGGGATCCAGTGGGAATCTCTCCACCAGTGAGCACAAAACAGGAAGGAAGTTTCAGTGGCGTAAAATAGCATCCAAAGAGCAAGAGACTATGATGAAGGGAAAGTAAAAGAGATAAAGCATCGACAGAATAGTCACCTGGACATAATACAATTGACTCATGAGAGCCCTACGCTGCCATCAAAAAAACCAGACATGGTTTTATGTTGCTTTTATGAGTGGTGAAGGATGGGTTGGACTGAGGAAAGTCTGACGGCAGAGGGACAGTTCAGGACACTAGTCATCATCTCCAGGCAAAAGATGATGAGCAGATTGATCCAAGACAGCAACAGTAGAACGAAGGAAGCAACCCAAGAGATAGTGGCTGATGAATACATGAGACATGAGACTGAAAACAATGCTAGGATTTGTGTGTTTGGAAATATGCATATGACAACATAAAAAATGGGCCAGAGGTGGTTCCGGCACCTGCCTTGCAAGCGCAAGGACCTGGGTTCGATCCCCGGTATCCACATATAATGCTGGGCGTGGAGACACACCCACCAACAATCAACACCGCATACCACAATGCCGGACGTGGTGGCTCATGCCTGTAATCCCAGCACTCGGGAGGCAGAGACAGGAGGATTGCTGAGTTCGCGGCGGCTTGCCTGGTTACCATAGTGAGCTCAGAGCCAGCCTGAACTACAGAGCGAGACCTTGTCTCAAAAAAAAAAAAAAAAAAAAAATAGTGCCAAGAAAAATAAAAAAGGATGAATGATGACATGAAATCACATTAGCCATCTTTCTATTGTTTCATTTCCTGATCCTAAAACAGGTGAGTACAAAGGAACTAAACATTTTGGTTTAAATTACTTGAATGCAAAATATGCCTGCCAGACTCAAGGTAGTAAATCCCAAATTATGTTGGGTTTTAGTTAATAATCTAAAATTATATATGTGATAATTCTTATGAATAAATTAACTTTTAACCATCCAAAGACACTGGCTTAAATTCATTTTTATAAGATTGTATAATATCACTTGTTCAAAGAATATCTTAAATCTTTTTCTGGGTCCTCTAAATAATCTAATACACTGGAAAACAAGTCCAAGAGCCCCATTTGTAGGTGGATTAAGAGATTTAAATCTGCTGAACAGTCAATTTCTGTGGGAAGAGAAGAGCATACGTGGGTTGCTGAGACATCGCCAAGCCTACTGACTACAACACCAAGGAATACACAGGTCTGAAGACTCGCTGAGCTGTAAGCCACAGAGATAAATTACAATAAATAACACACCCGAACAGCTCCACATATTATGCGTCCAATTGCATAAACAAGGAAAGAACTGCTAGGTTCATCAATAACCTCACTAAAACCATGAGGATGATCAATACAGGAAAGTAATATTTCCCACTAACATTTATTAAAGCCAAATGAAATAATGAATAGTTGTTGTCAATAAAATGAGTGTCTTATGAGACATAATAAAAGGAGATGCTTTTTAAATGGAACTAGATGTGTATGGAAAAACTGCTTTGTCTTCTTCCTCTTTCCTGTTTCATGGAATGCATCTGTAAAAATTAAGGCTCACAAATGCAAATAAACACGATTGTTACAGAATAATAAACAGATAAAGTTGTTCAATTCTTCCACATCACCATATCCCGGAAGACGGTTGATTTCAGTACATGCGATTAAAAATGTAACACTAATGTGGATTAGCTGGTAGTTATTGATTTTCTGATGTGTAGAACCAAAACTAATTCATGTATAGGTCAACTACAAATCCTCAAAGCTAAAGAAATATAAGTAAATACATGAACTACACGGAGGGCCATAGAATGAGCATAAATTGTCTTTTAAAACAAGTCCTTTTTTTGTTCCCTCCAAAATAGTGTAATACAAGCTGAAAGGACTGGTGAGGCCTGGAGGCGGGTTTGTAGTCAGAAAAGTGCTACAAGTCACAATGAATGAGTACACCTGTCACATAAACCCGACTGACTGGTCACAACAAAGTTTAAAGTGCTATATTTCTCTAGGTACAAGTAGGAAAGAAACATATGTCCCCAGTTCCAAAGAATTACAGACTAGAAGGAGAAATGGATGAGTACTTGATAATAGATGACGTATTGCCAGCCCAAGCACTGCTGGGCAGGTTTTAATTCAACAAAGATTCCCCCACAAGTTTTCCGAAGGACAGACTTGAGTATGACACAGTATTCTTATGTTGTAAACCTAGGTTCCTAGTGGATGATGAGATGTAATTCAGAAAGCATTACAATATGGTATATGGTAGCCTTGTGGAATTTAGTAGTTAGTGTTGAACTTGTTAGAAATCAATTTGTAATAAGCTGAAACAGATAATATATTCGTATTTTGAAATCTAAACCTTCAGCACCTCAAAATGTCACCACATTTGGATATGAGAAAATGCAGTCAATGAAAATGAGATCACACTGGAACAGGATAAACTTAAGTGTCCTTGTTTGAAAGGGAATGTTTGAACACACACACACACACACACACACACACACGGTGAGAATTCTATGCCAAAACGAGGACAGTAAACTGTGTGATACCTCTTTAAGCTAATCAAAGCAAACCCTGGCAGCACATCACCAAAAGCTAAGAGAAGAACAGAAAACATTTCCCCTCGAGGCTTCTGGGAGCCAAGCTTCTAGGCATCCAGCCTCCACTACTGCGAGCACTTGCTGATGTTTAAGCCACACAGTTTTTCGTCCCTTTGTGTATACATCCTAACAAGACTCCTAAGTCTCTAAAGATATATGTTTTAAATCACATGCATGGAGAGCCTTGGTATTTTCAAGGATTAGGTGAAAGAGCCAAGAGTCTTGAGATAAAAGAGGCAGTTGGGGAAGAATTAAGAATAGTTAAGAAGGGTCACTTCAAGTCTCTTGAAGGGCACAGACACAGAAATAGTCTGGAATTCATAGGAATCATCAATGTTGAGATGATGGTTTGGAAAAGGAATGGGTGTGGATACTAGAGAAAAAAACAGACAACAGTTACTTGTGGATTATTTAATTTAACCTAAGCAATAAATGTTCATTAATGAACAATGGGAATTAAGACTAAAAGAATTACAATCTAGGAACCTTAAGGCTACAAGAAAAGGCAACTGTAACTTAATCCATTGATTAATCTTCACTGGCTTTTGAAAATAGTTCTGAAGATACACCAGAGCTTTAGAAGAGAACTTCATAAACAGATTCACTTTTCTTAATGATCAAAATAACTTTTAATATCATCATCCTGACCATTATATTATATAACAAGCACTTGGTGTGTGGCATGAACTAAGCACCTTCTTATGCCAAGTAAAACCATCTGAATAACTATGGGGTAGATATAAATAATCTTCACTTAAATGAGGACTAAAGATCTGTGATAACAGATTATTTGCTCAAGATCATGTTGGTTTTATGCAGCTAAATATGGATTCAAAGAATAGGATTCCAGGACCAGGGATTTAGCTCAAATGGTACCACACCTACCTTAGAAGCACAAGGGCCTGAGTTTGATCCCCGGTACCACCAAAAGATAAAATAAGAATATGATTCCAAATTCCTTTTTCTGAAGCACTATAAACTTTTCATCTGAGAACAGTCATCATCCACACACATATACTCTTTTAAAAATATTCAGCAAGTTTGCCTCAAGACTCAAGTGCCACCTGGCAGCTTAGCCACATCTATAAATGCTTAGCTCAACTCATCTATAATCCCCTCTGAATATTACTCCTCATCCTCTCACTGTCTTAGGTTTGTCACAGTCCTCTGAAACGGTGGACTGAACGATGGCGATGGGGATATGGTAATATAAAGCCCACAAACGGAAGAGGCTGCCAGGAGTCGACACAGAGGTTTTAAAGGACAGATCTGGATGACAGCAGCCTCAGCTGTTTTAACATATGTGTACAATACCTGTGTCTCTACATACTCATGAACACTTGACTATAATTGCTTAGGAAGAAAGATCAGTTAAATTCAGAAATGCAAACTCATAGGCTATAGCTACTCTATTTCCTAAGACTTCCTAGATCTGGCTCTTTGTCTTCAGTACATAGTTACAACAGACAAAACTTCCACATAAGGGAACAGCAGGTGCATTAGTACTTTGGTGCCAAGAGATTATGCAAGTGTTAAACTGAGCTGATCGGTCCGCAGGCCTCATCACAGAATGTGGGCAGAGGGAGGCGGAGTGGTACAGTCAGGTTAAATAAAAACTCACCTGGCTTGCAGAAGCCTCACTTCCTTCCCAAGATGAGGAAATAGACCAGGGACATATGAGAGAAGAATGCACTAGAAGAAAATCCAGAGATTATGAACTCTGGAGTGCTTCATATTTAAAGGAGAGTGTCCACATGAATGGACAATGCAAATGGTGGAACAAGTAAGCAACTGTCAAAATGCTACTAACTATCCAGCACTGTCTTAAATGTTTTGTTTCTTTTCAACTCTTGCTTATCTCATCAAGCTTACAGGGTATGTATGGTACAGAAACACAGTCATACAGGAGCAAAGTAAGTCTTCTAAAATATAACTATTTTAGATATAGATAGATCTTACATATATGTAAAACAAGGCATGGGAACATAATTTATATCCAAAATTTCATAAATTAGAAATCATCATAACAAACTGTTCTGCTTTGCATGTTAATTCCTGGATAGTCTTCTATTTAGTAGCCACATACTTTCAAGCACATACTTCGACGCTAAAGCACATAAATGTATTTCTGAAAGAGCTGCTATTTGTCAACAATTCTAGAAAATATGTCTTCTGGCTGAGTAAAGAGATGTGACCAATTTGAATATTTTGAACAAAAATCCCCATGTGTTTTTGTCCATGGTTCAACTCATCAGCAAAATTTTGTTTAAACCAAAGAGTTTAAAGTTTATTTACTATATTCTCTTGTATTTACCCTGCAGCACGTTTAAACTCTAAGCAGAAAAAAATTTAAAACAAAACTAGCAGGGCATATTAAGATTTTTACAAGAATATTGTATAAATATACCAAAAAATAGCAAAAATGGTTAAAATGGATCTTAATGTCTTAATATACGGGTGCCCCTTGGCTTACAATGAGTTTATGTTGACGGACACACTGTAATCTAAGATAATGTAAGCCAAAGATGCTTTTGATACACCTAACGTCAGGGGCACCATCATTTAATAACAGGTGGCACATATGGAGCTGAGGAGTCTCCCGCTGCCAGCACCACAATAGAGGGTCCCACAGCACTGGCCCAGGAAAAGACTGAAGTTTGAAGTGCCAACGATGATTACTGACTATGGATGGCTTCTGCACCATCATAAGGAAGAAAAAGCTGTAAGTCGGGAACCATCTGTGTAGGTATCCTGATTCATGCATTCACCTATTTTTTACCATCCTCCTTTTAGCCACCGAACCTTGTATATTTTATATAATAACTCTGCTGAAAAAACGCATGGCTCCATGAAGATCTCTTCTGCATTCCACTCTCGTTACATTTTCCCATTTCATAGTTGTCTCCAAGACTCATGTACACCTTTAATTCTTCAGCAAACCTTCCCTGACTTCAGCTGGGTTGAGACTGCTCTTTTCTTCCAAGAGGTCGCTGCATAAATTATGAGCATTATTAGCTTTGGTGATAATCGTAGAATCAGTCACAACATTATTAATAGTTCTAGTGACCAGCACAACAGGACCAATCATGTCATACCATCATCTGGCATCACTAGCAAGAATGCATTGTGCCAGCTCCATGGACAGGAACAGTACTGGGGCTTCAAATGTATTAACTTTAATTAATTTAAATTCCATCAAGTCACATGGATTCCCTTTCCCCATTTTACAACTGAGAGAACCTGCATTTCTTTTACTTTCTAATCCCACCTTTATCCATGTTGATTCCTCCTTTACATTTTGGTTTTTGTTCTTGTTGTTTACAGTCAGAATCTCTTCTGTCTTAAGTGATTTAGATATACATTTATATCTGCCCCAAAGAAATATAATTTCTACTTATTGGTTTACTGTTTTCTCAGATTTCTAAATCATAAATTTCTGATATTATCCCTTAATTACTTTCATTCTTCTTTAGTTTGGTCTATTTATTTGCTAACAGATAAGATTTTTTGTTTTTTGGCAGTATCAAGAAACAAACTGAGTAGAGTAGCACGCACTTGTGAGGTAGTCATGGTGCAGACATACTAGATCCCCGGCCTTCTGCTGATAGTTTGAAACTAGGCACTTAATCTATTTCTCTCTCATTAAAATAATATGAAAACTAAATCCAAGTTTCTTTAATTCTGAGGCAGTTCTTTTTGAAATCTCAACAATCTGCTACACACCTTGGAATAAAGAGGCATTGCATCAGTTGGCCCGGGAAGCTGCACGCAGAGCAGTCCCAGTAGCTCTCAGCCAGGCTGCAGTCTGGACATGACTTCTACTCTTGCGTTCGGCACAGATTCAGAGGGTGTTTTCCCCACTGCTGTCATTTGCAGTGGAGTTACGCACATTGTTGTTTCTAAAGAGCTGAGTCAAGTTGCTGTTTCAAATAGCACCATTCTGTTGACATAAAATTTTCCATGGAAACTTTCTAAGAAGACATGAAAGCTTTGCCCTCAGAACTTTCAAAACGAGTGGCGGGGCTTAAAACAAAATTCGAAATAGTAAGGGCCGGAGATTTAGCTCAGTGGTTCCAATGCCTGCCTTGCAAGCACAAGGTCCTGAGTTCGATCCCAGTAACCACATACAATGCTGGGCGTGGAGGCTCATGCCCACCAACAATCAACCAGCAATCAGCACCACATACCACAGTGCCGGGCGTGGTGGCTCTGTCTGTCATCCCAGCACTCAGGAGGCAGAGACAGGAGGATTGCTGAGTTCAAGGCTTGCCT
>PVIC010012047.1:0-40364 GCA_004025085.1 Thryonomys swinderianus
AAAAAAAAAAAAAAAAAAAAAAAAAAACATCAGTTTTGTTTTGAAATGAGTCCAAAAACATTAAAGCAATTCTTAAACTAAATGGAAAGAATAGACCAAGACAAAAAAAAAAAAAAATTTGAAACAAAATCTCAGTACTGCTGTAACATATCTATCTAAATTGTAAATAAATTGTGTATCACTCCAATAATACATTAAAAAAGATTTCTCAAGTATGAGTCATTTCAAGGTTACATTTGTCCTAGACAAGGCAATTAATCATTGTCATCACCTTATATTCAGTCATACACATTACTGTGCTGTAAAGTTCCAAAAATCCTGTTTTTTAAAGACTTTCAGATAAGGAGATTCTATAACATTCCCTGTTTACATTATGTAACAATTGTTATATTAATTGACATTACATTTTGGGGCATAATCAGGAGTGTGATCACTTCTGCCGTTGTATTTCATATTTTGTACATTTTTCAACCTCTCACCATTCTAATTCCTGCTTTTAACTGCTTAGTTCTTCTGTTATCCTACCTCTTTCTCAAACTCTTTATTGGAAAATATGTAAATAGCATTCCCTTTAAAATAATGCAACAAAGGTAAGGTTCAAAGGATCACCCACCTCCAAGAGCACTTGCATTTTAATGTGAAGAAATCTTTAAAGAAATACAAATTAAATGTACAAATTAAATTTGGAAATTTTAGACACAAGGTAATGTTCAGCAAGTTTTTCTAGCTATCCCTTGTGATATCTTCCTACATGTCTAAAAATGACAGCCAGTGCTGTCTTTGAGTGTCTAATTAATTACTAGGACAGTTACTTTTATATTCCCCATCATGGTATGTACATTGTTTAGTTTGCGTATATTATCTGCTATGCTGAGAACTCCATACTCTGATGTTTCTGACATATGAGGAGCAAAGTGAAATTGTCCACAATAGTTTTAAAAACCATTGTTACTCTTTATCCATGGCAGAATAATAACAATAATTGTCAGCATTTAAACAGTGCCTTTCATCCTCAGACCTCAAGGCACTTCAACATTGTTGCTTCACATCATTTGACTGAATTTCTTTTGGAAGACTGGGCAAACTGAGAGACACATAATACATGGTTAGCTATGCTAATTTTGTTTTCTTTAACAAATGCAAAATAAATAGGCTACTAAAAAGCTAGATAATATCTTGAGGGTAAGCCCTTCTAAAGTAGTTTTTCTAAGCAGATGTATTTTGTTTTATATCAATGTAATTTTAAAAATTTTATTCATATACACACAAATCCTGGACTTGATTAATTTATACTAAATTTTTGGCTTCTCTTTTATCAGACACAGAAATAAGCTACTTGCTTTCACATAGAAAAATGGTTTTAATGAACAGTGAAACTACAGCTTTTTAAAGCTTTTCTGCCTTCTAAATTTTATGAGTAAATTTTGTGGAAAACTGTGTAAATAAGAGCATAATTATTTTAAAAATAGGAGCCTTTGTTATTAGTCATCTAACTGTCAAGGGTATACAAAGCACCCTGCTGTAAAGACAAAAGACTTTTAAAAAGTTACCTGTAGAGAGTTTTTGCTTTTGAAAGAATAAAAACTAAAGCAATGGAGTGAACTTTTGGTTCACAGACTAAAATACTGAAATGCTAAACGTGGCTGAGGGAAAAAAACATTTTAGACTGATAACTGGATTACTTAGAACAAAAATAGAGAAAATTAAGAACTGAAGAGCAGAAAATTAAGGTGGAATGTAATTTAAAGAGTCAGTAGATGATGTAGGCTTTCATTTTCTACCCCCCAAGTGTCCAGCTAATTAAAATTACAATCAAAATGAAAGAGTCGAAACTTGTAAATATCTTTAGCTAATGATTTTGCCTTTTTAATCATCCTCACATTCAAAGTCTTCTTTCATTCATTTAGATCTTTACAATAAAATGAAATTATTTTTCCTCCTGTAAAAATCCTCCTTTTAATTTTGCTTAATGGCTTTTCTTTTATTACACATTTTCTCGTTCTTTTTTCTCATATTTTCTTTATGTATTTTTTCAACTTTTAACTTGGATATATTTTACAGAAGTCAAAGATTAATTAAAGGTAGAGCTTGTATTTTACTTAAAACTTTAAATGCTGATTCAAATACAATGCTTCTGGGCTCTCATATATATAAAGAATAGTATGAGAACCTGTAGATGTAAATGATTTACAAATTATATGATAGATTTTATGAAATAGGAAAAATTCAAAGGGAATGTGGTAGGAGAAAGTAATAAGGGGAAAGAATAAATATGATTTGAAAATAAAAAGAGAGCACATGTATATGGGGGTGGGGGTTGTAAAGTGGGTAGGGATATGGGTAAAAATGAAAATTAACTCATGTCATATACCGGTACAAATTCCCCAATGTTGAGTGTGATTGTGAGCTATATATAAAATGTACCAACAAAGAATTCAATTTAAAAAATTACTTGTTATAATATATACCTTATAAAATTAATTTTCAAAATGAAATGTATTCAATCTTCTTAATATAAATCTTTATTTAGTTGTGTTTAAACCAAGCATTTTTTTTTTTTTGAGACATGGTCTCGCTTTGTAGTTCAGGCTGGCACTGAGCTCACTATGTAGCCCAGGCAAGCCTGGAACTCAGCAATCCTCCTGTCTCTGCCTCCCGAGTGCTGGGATTACAGGCGTGAGCCACCACGCCCGACATTGTGGTATGCGGTATTGATTGTTGGTGGGCATGAGTCACCATGCCCAGCATTGTATGTGGTTTCTGGGGATCGAACTCAGGACCTTGTGCTTGTGAGGCAGGCGCTGGAACCACTGAGCTAACCCTCCGGCCTACCAAGCATTTTTTTTTTTATTCCAAAACTAAATCTCAGTTAAACAGGTTACTAACCCATGGAAATTTTGCTTTATATTTGTGGCTATAAATGTGTTACACTCCATACTATCCTGAAACAAGTGTTTAAGAACTCAGAAAATCAAAAAGTACTTAGAACCACGAAGTTCACAATGGCAGAGCCCATTAAGTAACCAGGTGCAATACGCATTTTTTGTGCTTTGCCATACATATCTTTGATAGGATTTATTTCTGAGCCTAGAGATTAGAGTGTTGCACAATATCATATTTCACCTTTCCACTTATAATCAACTTACTTCCTGCTCAGTTAAAATTAGCAAAAGTTACTGAATCCTTTCACTCTTCTCATCTTCATTGTCACAGTTCTAGTCCAGGGATACCATTAATTAACCAGTTAACTTCAAGATGTTATGATTTAGACCTAAAATCTCTCCAAAAGTCTCACGTGCTTACAAGATAACTGGATCTGGGGCCGGAGGATTAGCTCAGTGGTTCCGGTGCCTGCCTCGCAAGCGCAAGGTCCTGAGTTCGATCCACGGTAACCACATATAATGCTGGGTGTGGAGACACGCCCATCAACAATCAACACCGCATACCACAATGCCGGACGTGGTGGCTCACGCCTGTAATCCCAGCACTCAGGAGGCAGGGACAGGAGGATTACTGAGTTCGCGGCGGCTTGCCTGGGCACCATAGTGAGCTCAGAGCCAGCCTGAACTACAAAGCGAGACCCTGTCTCAAAAAAAAAAAAGATAACTGGATCATAAGAGCAATATTAGGAAATCAGCTGACTGAGTTATTAGGGAGGGATCTGGTTGGAAAAGGCAGGGCTCTTGGGGCTGTAATTTGGAAGGGTTCATCTCCCTCCCTAGACCCTTCTCTCTCTGCTTCCTGGCCACCATGATATGAGTACCTCTCCTCTGTGGTAATCTCTTCCACAAGTCTAATTCTGCCTTGGAACTTGCCAACCAGGGACTGAAACTTCTAGAGCTGTGAGTCAACAGAAACCTGCCTTCCTTAGGCTTTGAATGCCAGATATCAGGTATTTTGTCAACTGGTCTTATTACTTGGTCTTTCTTTCTTTCTTCCTTTCTGTTATTGTGTGAAGAGCAAAATTTAAAACATAGCCCAAGGAAAGTTCATTTCAATATATCACTAGAAATATCAGGTTGATTAGTTTAAAGACAGTAGAATTAGTTTTCTAGTCTCTAGCTGATAGAGATTTGAGGTTAAAATGCCTATTCTTATTTTATACAGTATGAAAAGGTTCTCAGATTTTTTTTTTTTTTTTGAGATAGGGTCTTGCTTTCTAGTTCAGGTTGGCCCTGAGCTCACTATGCAGCCCAGGCAAACCTTGAACTCAGCAATCCTCCTGCCTCTGCCTCCTGAGCACTGGAATTACAGGTGTGAGCCACCACGCCCAACCTGTGGTATGTGGTACTGATGGCTGGTGGTGGGCATGAGTCACCACACCCGGTATTGTTGTATGTGGTCACTGGGGATCAAACCAGAGACCTTGTACTTACAAGGTAGGCACCAGAACTACTGAGCTAAATCTGTCCCTCAGATTTTCTTTTTATTATACTTTGATGCGTTAGAAACTGAGGATGTTAATTTAAAAATTTGTACAAAGTTATTTCCTTAACATCTATTATTTCACACCAGTTATAGCTATTTTAGAGGATAAAAAGTATTATAAAACATATTTACAGCCTTATAAATACTCATAAAATTTGATAATTTATATAAATAATAGCAGAAGTTTTTCCAAACATGAGAAAAGAATATAATATATAGATAAGTAAGGCATGCAGAGCCCCAAATAATCATGATTAGAATAGAATGACACATCACAGTAAAAATTCTGGTAGTTTAATACTATGACAGAATCTTAAAAACTGTTGGAGAAAAACTGAAAAGTAAAATAAACGTTAGAATTATATTATATTTGTCAACACAAAATTTAAAAGTAAGGAGTGCTGGAAGTGAAGTGTTTCAAGCCTAAGAATAAAACAACTTTTAACTCAGATGAATATATCCTGTAAAATTATCTTTCAAAATTAATGGACAAATATTTGCATGACAAATAGGACCTAAAGAAATTAATTCATGACCATTAACCCAGCACTCTAAATTTTCTCAAGTATATCCTAGAAAGAAGCAATGAAGCCAACACTGCCAAAAAGTCTAATCAACCAGATATTCCAGGCAGGATTTACAGTTATGTAAAAGGGGGAAAAAAGAGTTATGAGCAATAGATAATAATTCAATGAAGGAAATAAGTCTACATCTTTCATTAATAAACGTGAATGATCTGGATTGCCAATTAGGAGATAAAACAAAGCACAAGAGCATACTGTATAAAACCCAAAAAGGTATTTATAGAAAAAATCAAAGGATAGAAAGCAACATTTCATGAACAGAAACCTAAAAATTAAGCAGTAGTAGCTATCTTATTTCAGACAGAATGGGCTTCAAGCCAAAACTAATCAGAACTAGCAAAGAAGTTCCACTAATTGAGCCGGAGCTTTAGCTCAGTGGTTCCAGTGCCTGCCTTGCAAGCGCAAGGTCCTGAGTTCGATCCCTGGTAACCACATACAATGCTGGGCATGGTGACTCACGCCCACCAGCCATCAATACCACATACCACAGTGGTGGGCGTGGTGGCTGACGCCTGTAATCCCAGCACTCGGGAGGCAGAGACAGGAGGATTGTTTAGTTTAAGGTTTGCCTGGTCTACATAGTGAGCTCATGGCCAGCTTGAACTACAAAGCGAGACTCTTGTCTCAAAAAAAAAAAAAGTTCCACTAAATATTGGTTAAGTGAACAGCACAACAAGGGAGATAATGATTATACACACATATGTACATCATAAAACAAATATAACTGATTCCTAGAGCAAACCCTGATTCCCAAAGCAAATATAACCCTGATTCCCAAAGCAAAGAAACAAAGAAAGAGAACTACAAATTTTTTTTTTTCAAACAGAGCCTCACTTTATAGTTCAGGCTGGCCCTGAGCTCACTATGTAGTCCAGGCAAACCTCAAACTCAGCAATCCTCCTGCCTCTGCCTCCCGAGTGCTGGGATTACAAGCATGAGCCACCACATCTGGCACTGTGGTATGTGGTACCAGTTGCTGGTGGGTGTGAGTCATCGTACCTGGAATTGTTATATGTGGTTACCAGGGATCAAATCAGGGATCTTGCACTTGCTAGGTAGGCGTTGAAACCACTGAGCTAAATCTCCGGCCCCTATAGATCAATCTTTTTGATGATCAGAGATAAAAAAAATTCTTGAAAAGATATTAGTAAACAGAATGCAACAAATCAATTAAAAGATCATATATCATAACCAAGTAGGCTTCATCTCATTGATACAGTATAGTTCAACATACACAAATCTATAAATGTAATACATATGTAAACAGAAGCAAGAACAAAAATCACATGATCATCTCAATAAACACAGAAAACGTCTTTGATGAAACTGAACATCTATTCATGATGAATACTCTGAAGAAATAAATACTCACAGAAAGATCATATCTTAATCTGATAAAAGCCACTGATGAAAAATCTACCAGAACATAATACTGAACGGAGAAAAACTGAAAGCTTTCTCTCTGAAATCAGAAACAAGACAAAGTTTTCTACTATCACCACTTCTGTCCAATATAGTATTTGAAAGAGCCAGAAAAATAAGGCTAGTGAAAGAAATGAAAGGGATATGTATAAGAAAGGATAAAGTTAAATTATCATTAATTGCAGTTTATATGATCCTTTATATAGAAGCCTCAAAAAATTCTACCAAGCGACTCCTAGAATTAATAACCAAAATCTATAATGTAGCAGAAAAAAATCAATATATAAAAATCAATGCCATTAATGAACTCACTGGAAAGAAGTTAGAAAAATAATACCATTCACAATAGCCTTAAGAAAAATTAGATACTGAAACATTACACTAACCAAGGAAGTGAAAGACCTCTACAATGAAAACTACAGTATACAGGAAAAGGAGATCAAGGAAAATATCAGAAAATGGAAAGATAACTTCTGTTTTTGGATGTGTAGAACCAATATTGCCAAAATGACCATACAAAAAGTGGATATACAGAATTCCTGCTGCCCCAATAAAAATTTTAACAGTATTCTTCACAGAACTGGAGAAAAATATTCTAAAACTCATCTGGAACCAGATGAAGTCTAGAATAGCAAAATCAATCATCGGGAAAAATACAAAGCAGGAGGCATCAAAATCTTAGAATTCAAGTTATATTATAAAGTTACTGTAATGATTTTTTTAAAGTATTGTAGAGGACAAAAACTAATAGGCAGATCAAAAGAAGAGAATAGAGAATGCAGAAATCATCTCAAGTATAATCAGCCACCTGTTCAGCCTTCTGAAAAACATAGGCTAGTGGGAAAATAGACTCTTTTACATATGATATTGGAAAAATTGATTAGTTATGTGAAGAAGTTCAAATCTAGACCCTAATCCCTGTCTCTCAACATGTACTAAACTAAAATGAAAATACATCAAAATCTAAATGGTAATCCAGAAACATAAAATAGATAAAAAAAAAAACTCTTGCAGATGTATGCAAGGACTTTCTGAGAAGAACAATTACATAAGATCCTCAAGAATCAACAAATGGAATTCTGTCAAGGTAAAAGTCTTCTGCACAGCCATGAAAATAACGAACAAAATTAAAAGACAGCCTACAAATGTAAAAACAGTGTCTTGGACAGAAGACAAATATCTAGGTTGTATAAAGAACTTAAAAATATTAGAACCCTCCCAATGAAAAGAGCCAGTTAAAAAATAGACAACTGAAATGAATAGACATTTTTCAGAGAAAAAGTAGAAATGGCAAATAGATAAATGAAAAATAATAACAACTGCTGGTAAATCTAGAGGGGGGGGAACCTCTGTTATATTGTTGGTGGAGATGTAATCCATACAACCACTATGGAAATCAGTATGGAGACTCCTCAAAAAACTGAAACTAGAAATTCCATTTGGCCAAGCTATTCCCTTCTAAGTACTTTCTTCAAATACAAGTAAAAAGTTGAAATAAAACATCTATGTTTATAGTAGCCCAACCCATGATATCTAAGTCTTGGAATCAGCCTATATGAGTGAATAAAGAAAATATTATATTTAAACACAATGGAGTACTATTGGTACTTTTTATTAAAAGGATAACTATGATTCATTTGAAGAGAAATGATGTACCTCAAAACCATAATGTTATGCAAAATAAGACACATGCACTTAAACATTACATGATTTCTTTTAGGTGAGAAATCTAAAACATAAATCAAATAATGATTAAAATAAAATATAATAGGAAAGAGGGAACATGTAGATGTTTCACAAAAAAAGAATAGAACCAAGAAATGTAGAGAGAGCAGTTGAAAGGGAGGAGAGAGCAATGAAAAAGAGATTACGATGTGTTATGTACACAGACCAACCCCACTGATGACTGTAATCGTTGATTAACAAATAACAAACACATACTAATAAAAATAAAATTTTTTAAAAATAAAAATTAAAAAGCTAGTTCTACACTACCAATTTAAAGTAATAGCATAAATTAAGTTACCCAGAATTTTCAGACTTAAAAGTTAAAAAATATCTTAAAATAGGCAAGGGTTGATATAAAAGTCCATTTAAATAGAAGCCAAATAATGAAAACTTTGGCCTGTTATATACCTTTATAATATTTTAGTAATCTCATTTAAAAAGTTGCTATGATAAAAATATTAATAAGGACTGAACCATGTCCTTAAAAACACATGTACCACAAATATTTTCCTCCAAAAGGTCATATCTTAAACCTGAATCTCCTGATAAACTCAAAGCACAAAACATCAGAACAGCTGTCTACCTAGTCCCATCTTATCATTGATGCAGAGCTTCTCTACTGTACTCTCTATCCTGTACTGAAAAAGCAATCTATCTATAATCTATAGTTGGCCATATAAATTATGTAAAATCATATTAAATAATATTCTGTAAATTGTTACTGTAGTCAGACTTTAATGATCTTATTTACAGCCAATGAATAAAATGTTTCAGTTTCTTGTAATGCTATTGAACAAGTCTTTTAAAATGTAATGTTCAGAACTGTTGACACATCTCACAAAATGTATAAGCCCAAAGCAAATAGCATGTCATTTTAAAGATTGTTTAAAAAAATAGTTTATCAAGCCCTACCAAAATATTTTATGACTGAAGTAAACAATTTTTTTTTCCAGGAGAAATCTTTTCTGTGACATTATAAAGCAACATTACTCAAAGAAAATCTATTTGAACTCAAGGATTTAGTTTATAAGGGGGCACCATAACATATCCTAGTATTATATTAATATTATCAGTATTAAGAGATAAAGAAATTTATAGTATTAAAAACTATACCAGTAATACCACAGATCAACTTATATTCTCTGTAACACTGAAAATTTTAATATATTTCCATATAACTTTCAATTATAGATGTCCTCTCTAACAAATGATTACTATTCTACTGTCTCTAGTATAATCTTAATTATATATTGCTTATCTCTGTCACTGAATCTTTAAAGTAAAACATTCTAAAAGATCATTTTATTGATTTAATCCTCCTGGGTTTTAAAGTTTACAATTTTTACCTTTTGGCTTATTGAATATGATTCAGTTTATGTTTTCAAAAAGAGAGAAAACCAAAATTAAAATGTAACCTCTGATATCCAGTAAAAAATTTAAAAGTTAGATTTATCAGTATAATCTTCGATTCAACAATTCATCCTTGGTCAAATAAAATCAAATATTTTTAACATATTTTTATGTTAATAAGTACATTGGTGGATAAACCACATCACTGTATTTGCTACCAGTTTGTTAGGTTGGGTAATGAAACAGAACAAACTCACATAAACAAGGAAAAACACAACAAATGCAAATTACTACAGGATCTTCACACACTAAAAGATTAAGTATAAATTAAGGGTGGATTTAAATTAAGGTATAAATAGGGCAATCAAAAAACACTTTTTGGAGATGAGTTTTGTGCAAGGTTTTTAAAAAGTTGGAGCATATGAATTGGGATTTCAAGAGAGATATATGGGGCAATGGCGTGGAAAGGAGAGAGTACAGGGTGTCCCAAGAAAATCCAAATGGATAGTACAGCAACCATTTTGAGGCCAAAACTCGCATGGCCTTCTCCACTGTATCATTACCCTCACAATGGCCAGTTTTTGACATCAGATGCACAAATTCTGTAGCCAAGCGGTGCAGCTGTGCTACTGAAGAGAGCAAAAGTAAACAAATGAATTATTTTTTCTAATGTAGGTCAGAGAGTCCTACTTTCACACGACTTCTCCACATCTTCTCAGGATCTTAACAATTTCCACGTCATCAAGTTGTTAACTTTGTGATTTTTTTTGAAATGGTGCTAGTCTTCAAACACACGATTTTCTCCATGACACCAATTCCTCTATTCTCTATTAATTGCCATCCTCAAGCTGTGTTGTAGCTGTCTGTAAACTCCACAGTTGGCCTCTATTCTGCTTTTCTGTTCTTACATTCAGGATGTTGAAAAAAAGTTTGCAGTTGCTCACACCACAGCTACAAATCCATCATCTTGTTTTGTCTGTTTTCAGCGACACTTAGTAAAAAGTCTATATCTCTTATCTTATGATATCTTCTCTTACTTTCCACTGTCTAGTTGCCTTCCTCAGATTTCTTACCCAACAAACACTGTGTTGATGAGATCATTGATCAAACACCAAGTCCAAAAATTATCCTGTCCACTTTAGCATTATGGAATATCTTTACCACTGAAGGTTTTTTGGTATTTGCTTGAGGCATAAAAGTTTTCAGGTTTTGAATCTACTTTAAGAGGCCCTTCCCGCACATATGCTCCCTTCATGAGCATCCCTTTTACTAATCATTTGACCTTATTCCTTCTAGGTAATCCATATCATGAATTGCTACCCAGGAATCAGCACAGTTTCTGACCTCCAGCTAGGCCTTTTCCCATAGAAAATATCTAATATATATCTAACATGTAAAGCATATGACTACCTACTAAAGGTATGTCAAGTATTCTTTTTCCTAAGAGCCAGCAGCCTTCTTCCACCAAGTACAGGTATATTATATAAACCACTCTTAAGTCAGGCTTACAATTGTGTATCTTCAGTCAATTGCTCAGAAAAACTTCCTTTAAAGTACAAATGTGAGTTGAACTAGAGATGTAACTCAGTGGTAGAGCTGATACCCAACATGAACAAGGTCCTGGCTTAAATCTTCAGCTTTAAAGAGAAAATAAGGAAACAAGGAAGCAAAGAAGGAAGCAAGCAAGCAAGGAGGGAAGAGGTAAGACTTGTACAGTTGGTAAATGTTGATTGCTTGAAACTATGGCTGCACTGAGTGACTATCAATCAGTTTATTACTAGTAGTATGAGCCAATAGAATTCTAGGTAAAGAGTTCCTCTCCAGAACAACCATGAGGCCAGAAATTTCCCTACATAATGTTAAGTACTGAGAGGAGCATGGCCTTTGTGCAAACTCCAGGTTTCTTCATTGGAGTTAATGAGTCACTGTCTCAGTCTGCTACAGAAAGTTCAATTACCACTGACTTTTCCAGATCATAAAGACCAATTAGTAGAATGACTATAGATGAAGTTTTCACTTATTATGGACCCCAATTATAAATGAACATAATTTGGACCATTATGTTAACTGTCAAATATACACATATGCTGCAACTACAACTCCCGACTTTGAAAGGAGTGGCCTGAAATGCCATAGGTCTTCACCTAGGGTTCTTCTTGCCAGATGAAATCTCGTCATCATTACAGAATTTTTATAGTCATATATATAGCACATAAAATCATCTAAGATTGTTTCTACTTTCTGACTTTCACATCTTATCAGCTGAGGATTATTTTCATCAATTCAGATAGAAATCATGAATTGATGTCACAAGTTCTGGGATTTGGGTGCCCATAGCTCTACACCCTTAGTATTATAGCCCTTGGCAGTTATGGCCACCCATATCAGCTCCCCAGTAGCTGAGGTTTGGAGCCCTGTTGGCAATTTGAGAAGCTCTTCCAGGCTCTTCTGCTGCTTCACTGGAGTTTTCCAACATTTGGTCACTGTAGACTTATGTTGATCTCTGCCAATTGCCACTACTCACTGCTTATACTCAGTGGTCTCTGTCACTGGTCACCCTGATCTCCTCTGTGTGTTTCTGGCCAGTGGAATTCTTCAAGGCTGGTAGTGTCTTGTGCTACAAACTCTTTTTAGTGAAATTCACTGAGACTCTATCCAAGATAAGAATCATGTATAGACAACAGGAACACTCAAATGAGGCTTTATAGGGATTTGTGCTATAGCACAAGGAAAGAGTAGACAGGAAGGAGTCCTTCTGAACTGTCCAGAGGAATATTTTATATATTTATAATATATTTAATATTTTATATTGTTATTTTTATATATTTATAATATATTTAATATTTTAATATTATTTTATACAGGAAAGCTGTCCCACATATGTGCTGTTTTGCATATTTCATGGACACATTTGAGGACTTTCAGTGTAATGACAGAGTGTGGCAGGGTCATCCACAGGTTACAGGGAAGCCATCTGAGATAGGTCTGTGTTTCAAGCTTGCTTCTGACTAAGGTTAATATCCCTCTGAGGGGCAGGGCGGAGAGCATCTAGGACAGTCTCTGCTATCACAATCCACAGAATTGAGGGAGACATAGTTGCTCATTGATAGCTCCTGTATTTCCATTCAAATGGAGGGACAGATATTATGCCTGCCACTTCTTGCAGGAATCTCTTAAGAGTACTAGATGTGGTGATCATGCCTGTTGGGGTTTGAGGATTTCAGGGTTATAATTATGAATTTGGTCCCTCCCTGATCTGTGTTGTTAGATACAGTGAGCATCCTGGAGCAGGGGAGGGATGTCAGCTGTCCATCAACTAGAGGCTCATCTCAGTGGTCCCTGGAGGATAGCACCAAAGTAACTCTAGAGCTGAAGACACTGGAACTATTCACCTCAAGTTACTCTGAAGAAGGTGAGGAAAGCAAAGGGAAGTGTATGACATCGGTTAGTGGTGTCATACCCCCTTCTGGCTATCAAAGGGAAAAAGAAAGGACCAAAGCTCATTTCTTTTCACTCACAATGAGCATGATGTTTCAAATCAATCCAAATGTAATAGTAACAATCGAGTTTCTAGCAAGACAGACTATAGACTGTAGACTACAACAAAAGAACTGACATATCCATAAAGATTTATGTCTCTATACTGAAGATGACAAACATCTGGAGATGTTTATAAATTAAAATGGGAGAAATGTTTTAATAAATCAAGAGTTACTAAAACATACATTAATTTATTCTATGAAGAAGAAAAATCTGATAGGCACAACCAGAGCTTCACCTGGTTTGTTTCTAATTGTCTGTCAAAATTTTTCAAAACCTATCACGAAAGCCAAGTCACCCTATGATATTAATCACCAGATATGTAATTTTCAGATAGAATTTGCAGGGTTGTAGTGCTCCTGTTCTTTCCCTACTTTTGCAGAGAAGAGAGTGCCAAATGGTGTTCAGTTGACTCTTCTTCAAATAGTAGCCTTCAATTTATAAGTCAGGGAAATTGTAGGAACTCTGCCAGTTTCCTTAAATACCCATTCCCAATTCACTCTGAATCTTAGAATGTATTCTTTCAGTGGAGTTTGTTTTTCTCTTTGTGTATTGTTCTGAGGGAGGTGGGTGTCCTATTGTGTCTGCCATAAAATAAACTCAGGTCAGAACCCAATTCATCATCTGAATTCCATAATAATCTTTAACTCTGACTAGCTGACCACAGCAGAACTCTTGGACCCCAGGAGTAAATGATAACTTTGAGTCAATATCCACTATCTCCTGAATTTAAGTGTTTCCCTTTTCTCAGTGCTCAAATATTTAGGTTAATGGCTGTCAGCCCCACTAGGAAGGGCAAGACAGAAAGTTCACAGCACGCCTCTGTAGTGTTACAGCACATTTTCCCTTACAGGCAACCTGCCTCCCCTTCACTGGGCGATGTTGGGTCTGTGAACTCAAAATTCTCTAGCTCATTGGCTTCCTTGAGGCCTCTGTTCACCAGAACTAGAACAGCTTTTGTTAAATAAATTAAGACACACCTTAATTGGCTGTCTGTCTATTTCATTCCTGGGGACCCTATGATTAATTAAGCACAGTTAGAGATTTCTGCTATTGAAGTCATTGCCTGATTCCTGAGCAGAGCATCTGGCTATTAAAACAATACCCACTTTGCTTCAGACTGTTAATAGTCATCACCTGGGCCAGGGCTCAGTCGGCTTCTGATATCCCCACTGAGATCAGGGATACCATTTTTATTGTAGCCACTTCTACAAGCATTCCAAGCCCAGGGGGTTAAAAAAAGAGCCAGCAGAGCACTTTTAAATATTTGGGTATTTCCCTCTTCTTTCTATTTTTATAGGCAAAGGAAAGAAATCTTCAGAGATCTTGCAGGATATAGGGGTAAAACAAGTGATCCATTTAATCTACTCTCTTATCTCTGTTTTTAAATTCTTTCCTCTATAGTCTGTCTAGGATTACCAAGTGAGGACAACAGGGAGCTCTTGTTTGCTTTAGCAAACCTGGAATACTATCAAAACAACAGCCAATGGTCTAAGCTACTGCACTGAATGCAGAATATGTTTTGAACAAATACATAAGCATAAGTTCATTTGTGTTCAGAAATAAGAAATCTTACAGCTTCAGTATTGCTGTACATTAAAATAATATGAGCAATTTAAAAAATACATGGTGCCCATCATCCCCTCCATTCTGAAACATTTAGAACATAATCTGTAGGGTTAGATTAAGCATTTGCACTTTTTAAAATGTGCTCAAGTGATTTTGATGTACAGTGAGATTGAAGAACTACAACTACAGATGTCTCATGTATGCCTAAGGTGTCTATTACCATGCATATGCTATGCTAATAACACAGTTTATAGATCCTTCTAAGATGCTTGTCAGCTTCAGCCTCTAAAATAGTATTTCATATTGCCCCTCCCATAAATTTTCGACAGGTTGGTGGCTCACACAATTCAAAAGGTATTATTCAATATTTTTACACTTACCACGTACAAGGAACTGTGCCAAGCTGAGAGTAAACAAACTACTGCTGGTCTGGTTCTTCTTTGTGTTCATAATTAACTGCCATTGAGGGTTTCTTTAGTACCATTGCCATTTTGAGCCAGATCATTCTTGGTTGTTTTGGCTCTTTTGCACATTATTCACTGTTTCCCATCATTCCTGGTATCTACCCACTGGAAGCCATTTACATCTTTCTTTTGTTGCGACAACCAAAAACCAAGTGAGATACTGCTAGACGATCTCTGAGGGGCTAACTTTCCTGTAATTGAGAATCACTGTCTTATGATCATCTCAACATGAAAGTTTTACAAGAAACTCTATTTTAATGCCTTACTAAGTATATTAATTTTTCCTCCATTGTTTTTAATCTGAGATGCTAGTATCATCATCATTACTTCTTTAATCCAGAAAATTCTATTTCCCGGGACCACTGCATATTGTTGCACAACTGATGTGTTTTAGGGAAGATTTAAGCAAGATTTCTTATTTCTCTTGCATGCTATGTTCCTCAAGTCTCTTTAAAAACATAATGGTCCATTCCCCATATGCTGTTACCTCTCTTATACCACCGACTGAATGATAATATTGCATCAACTTTCCAATTATATACTGACATTTTGAGTTTGCCTGATTGCTTCCTCCGGAAGTATTTATTGTATAGTTCTATCCCCTCTCTACTTTTTTTTTCTCTCTGTAAATTAAAAGTTACAACACAAAGTATGACAGTTTAAGGTCATTTATCTAATGTTATTACAGTACAATAGTTGGCACATGAGAATTTGCATGTCCCACTGTAATTATTAGGAGTGATGGCTTGATTTCACTATTATAAAGTTGGTAGTTTTTGCATCTTATAAATATCTACAACACCATAGCCTTCAAGCTAATGGTTTTAGAAACTGTTGTTGTTTACTGCCTACTCAAACTTTCCTTCAGGAATTATGAGATGATCATTTTTGAAAGCCCATTTTTAAAAACTGAATTCATTATTGGTACATTTTATATACAGTTCACAATCACACTCAACATTGGGGAATTTGTACCAGTATATGATAGAAGTTAATTCTCATTTTTACCCATACCCCTACCTACCCACAACCCCTCTTATATACACGCTATTTCTTTTTCTTTCCAAATCATATTTTGACCAAAGAATCTTGAGATGATAGACACCTGAAGTGGATATATAATGCAGGACATAAGTACCCATGTCTAAAAGTGAGAACTAGAAGGTTAAATTTGGAAGTCATCAGTGTATGCCTGGTATATAATATCCAGAGAGTAGAAATAATCTTGAAGGGGGAAAAAGGAGCCAGAAGAAACACTAAGGTTTATAAGGTGATAACTAAATGAGGGCTCAGAAATAAGGAGATATCTCCATTTTAACATTCTTCATAAACTTTTCATCATGTTCTCTCCATTCATTTTATCACTTCCAGTATTGCCCCTTCTAATTCACTGTCACAGAAATATGTGAAAAACTTTTTATAAATTAAATCTATCAAGTCAGTTCCTAGATTAAAATCTTTTAGGGAGTGTAGCTCAGTACTAGAGTATATATTTAGCAAGTAAAAGGTACACCAAAACAAAACAAAACAACCTTTTGGTAGCTCTGTGCTAAAGAGAAAGTCCTAATCTACTATCACTATATGAGACACTTTCTGATGTGATCCACTTAATTTGATTCTTTCTTATACTAAATTTAGGAGAGTTCTATTCTTTTAACTATTCCTATTAAAACTGTAAGAGTTCTACTTTACTTATGGAAAAGAGGCTGGAGTGCCATTTGGAGACTGTTTCCCAGTGAAACAATCACAAATGGTAAAAATTATTTTTAATAGGAAAACACTTGATGTATCTGAAAATTATCTTATATACATATTTCTTCTTAAAGCCAAAAGTTACTCACGAAAATCTATTAAGTCTCAATTATGACAGTGTCTGTCACCTACCCTTTCCTTCCCTGCTTTCCAGCTCAGCCTGAGAGAAGCTTCATTGGCAATGGTGTCAACAAGTTAAGATGCTCTCTCCCTTCAGTTCACATCCCAGAGAAACTGGGAAGGGCAAGCCACCCACATCTCTTATACCATCGAATTCTGTGTTACAGAGGCTAAATTCTAATGAGTATAGTTGAGAAGTCATAAACTGCCTTCAATAAATATGTTGAAGGGAGAAAAGAAGGCAAGGCAATAGTATGTTTGTGTGGACAATGGGGCTTGAGGATAAGTGGATAAGAAAAAAACAAACGATCATACTTAACATTGAAGATCAGACCACTAAATATATATATATTTATATATATATTAAGATTTCAATAAATCTGAGTAGAGTTTGGCTTTCCATGTCATACTGGCATTATAAGTAAGAAGTGACTACACATTCTTGAGTTGGGGAATATTTTATATTTTTATTTTCCTATGGAGTTTTACTGTAATTGTAAAGTTGAGTCCTTTAGAGGGTCTTTAGAAGCACAAAAGAAAACTAGGACAAAATAGAAAGCCCAGATTATATAACAGGTATGAAAGTTTTGGAAACACACGAATGAAACTGACCACTCTTATTAAGTTATTAATTATAGACAATAATAGCATTAATATATTTATTCAGATATTAATGATGTTCATTGGTTGAGTTCTGCAAGAAGCAGAATGTGAGAGAGAAACTTCATCAGAGAAATTTTATTTGGGAATTCTTGTCAGGTCAATAACCATGGGGCTAGGGAAGGAATCAGAATTGGTTGGAGAGATGGACTGTGATTCAAGTACATGAAGTCCTTATTTGATTGCACATAGTGCTCTGAAGCTGAAACAGCCCTCAGAGTATTCCCTCTAACAAAAATGAGAAGTATCTATACCTTTACTTTGACCTACTCAGCTAACTCATAAGCAAAGAGCAACTCACAGAGAGGCTAAGAGCTGAGCTCTTCCAGATGGGCAGCATTCTCAGCAGGTGGGGCAGTACCAGTCATTCCTGCCAGAGTTTGGGCAGCACAATATGTAATCCCTGAAGATATAAAGTGTGTGATTGACAGTCATAGTATGAATTCTTGTAAATGATATCCAAACTGGATATCAGATCAATTGTCTTTATCTCAATTATCCAATTCATTAAAACACACCAAACTTGTGACTCAGTGAATAAATTAATTTCAGCTATACCTGTAATTGACAATTTGTAATAGGAAAGACTTTATGTAATCAGGATTTCTGAAAACTAGTGAAGATATTTCAGTGTAATATAATTTTTATGTTAAAATATTTTCTTTCATGAAGTAAGCTCATTAGTATAGTTTGATACAGAGTAATTAGTGATTAAATCAGATATTTTTTTCTATTTTATTGCCATTGTTATTTAATGTTAAAGTTTGAACATATCTGAAAAAAACTCCTCTAAAATCATTAGAATAGAAAAATAAGGCAACTTTTGAAATATTTTGGTAAAGAACCAAGTACAGCTGAAGCACATGGATATTTGATTATATGATGAGAGAAACTAATTTGCTTTTGACACATAAGTTTTCTAGATTCCTTAAATAGCAGAAGTATGCTGACATTTTGGTCCAGTAAGTTATAAACAGCAAAAGCTGTTTGAAATGTGTTAAAAGTCAGGATAAAAACCATTCTTTCTCAGGACAAAAAAAAATTTTAATTCTAGAAAGTTTTTATTTTTCATTTCTATGACTTTTTCTTCTTTCTGGGACTTTTAAGTGTTTAGAATTACTGGGTGTAAAAGTAAGACAAAAGGTTGAATCAAATTTATGGGCAATAAAATGCTACTAAAATTTAGTACAAATTTGTTACTAGTCTACAGTACCATGCACCATTAAATTATTTAATTTTATTATTCCTAAATGGATATTAATGAAATGTTTTAAAAGAGAAGTTGCATAGGAGTTGGGGAGTGTTAATAAATACCTTAAATAATTTATAATTATTTACTACAGGATAAGTTGTTTTGGCTTCATTAGATGTGTTAAAGAGTTGAGATTCTTAATCTGCCTAATAGCATCTAGGTTTTATAATAGAGATAAACTGAAGACAGATATGGTGCTTCTAAGCCATGGTCTTTAAATGTTTTTATTCATATTTTCCTCAATTTAAAATTGTAAACTACAAATATTTTTGTTCTCACCTAAAATTTTTCATTATAAATTTAGATATTTCCAAAGCACAGTTCTAGGATATGTTAAATATGTGACTTTAGTCAACTGTTACCTAACTCTTAAAAGTTCAAGTGAAATCTAAATATCATAAAATTTGATGCCCACTATTTAAGCATAATATATACTAAATGTTACTATAACAAATGAACACACAATTTTAATTTTTCTCTCAAATCAATTGAAAGGCATAGTCTCTTTTGCTTTTAACATTCTTGAGGATCTCAAAATTCTTACAATTAAGCTAGTGGACAAAAATGGTGTATCAAATTTTTGGTAGCTACTCACTCTGCATTGGCTACAATTCAGTCATTTAGTTATATAAAACCTCAAGCAAAGCTGGACATATGGTTTAGCTATGGTCCAGAGAAAAGAGGAAAAAAGTTTTGATGAATGCCTAACATTCTCCATGCTACCTTACTTTTTTGCACCAGATATCCTTTTCCCAGACTTAAAAACATGCCTCTCCTTCCTAAGTAAAAAAATTGTTTTTTCATTGCACGGATCTCAAATTGGAGGATGTGCCACTGATGCACATCAGATTCTTCTAGGATCTGAACTTAGATCATTGGTTGATCTTTGTTGGGTGAAGTCATTTGCTTAACCACTAAGGATAATCAATTTTCAAATTCTTCTGAATCTATACTGGTTTTCAAACATTAGAAAAAGAGATTATATCTGGGTTGTGTCTCCTACCAAATGATGCATGTAAAGTAAGATACATCCATTTTCAGAAAACTGAACTAATTTTCTTTTTACACTATTGTAATTTATATGTAACTTATTGTTTTCATACAATTCTATAACTTTTATATTTTATACTTATGTTAATGTGAATGCCTAGATTTCATATTTGTTCACCTGAAAAAATATCAGTAGTCTAATAGATTCCTAAAACTATGATTTTGTTTTGTATCTTTGTTAGGTTTTCTTGTAGAGTTCTACTGTAAAACTTTGTAATGTGATAAACCTTGTAATGTGATAGATTTTCCTGTGTCTTTTTCTTTCTAAAATATCTCTTCATTTGTGCTCTTTTTAAGCTTAAAAGAAAAATGGGTTTAGAATAACGTTACTCAGACAATTTGAAGAATGTAACCATTTTTTAAAAAACAAAGTCACATACTTGAAAACATTAAGAAGAAAATTTTCAAAGTCTTGCTAATTTTCAAGTCTTAAAATGTTTTCATAATTTGGGAATAACTATTATATATTTTATATTATATATGTATATGAAATTTGTTTGAATCTTCTTTTTTTTTTTTTTTTTGACAGGGTCTCGCTTAGTAGTTCAGGCTGGCCCTGAGCTCACTATGTAACCCAGGCAAGCCTCAAACTCAGCAATCTTCCTGCCTCTGCCACCCCAGTGCTGAGATTACAGGTGAGAGCCACCATGCCGGGCATTGTGGAGTGTGGTACTGATTGCTGGTGTGTGTGATTCACCATGCCCAGTATTGTTTTATGTGTAATCGGGGATGGAAGCAGGGACCTTGTACTTGCTAGGCAGGCACTGGAACCACTGAACTAAATCCTGGCCCATATTTGTTTGAATTTTGAAATGATAATATATAATCATTGCTGAATAACATACCTACAGAAAAGTTAATTTACATCTGGATCTCTAAGGTTTTATGTTCATATTTGAATATGAACATCTTAAGGGTTTTAAGAATATTCATCAAAGGAAAAAAATAAAATGTTATGTAATGATGTTTTACCTCAACTCTCTGTTGCTGCTCACCTCATTTTGAGTATGACTTTTATCTCCTTTACAGAAATAACTTCAAAATATCATTTCCCCAAATCACTTACTGTCTAACTAAAAATGTGCAAGATTAAGCTACCTTTTTGAATTTTGACAAAACTAATAATATCCAATGTTGTGATTTCATCTAAATTTCAAATTCTTATTAAGCGAAATGACTACTGATGTGACTAAGAATTGAAAGTATATTTTATCTGAATTTATCATTCAGATAATCCATATTTGACTATAATTGTTGTTTTTCAACCCATAGCCTGGATAAGATAAAAGGAATAGAAAAAGTGTTGTTGTTCCCCATGTTGCTTTGCTATCATCTGCTCTCCATGAACTGTTTCTCCTCTGTGATGCTACTCAGCTTCAGGGCCAGCTGATTATGGAATGAAACTGTGAGCTAAATGACCCTTTCCTCCTGTAACTCTGGGTATTGGGTATTCTATCTCAGCAATGAGAAAAGAAACTAACTTATGATAGAAAAATGAGACAAGAAATAAACAAGTTTGGATAATTAGAGAAAAGGAAATATAAATAATGCTTATACAAATAAAAATTGGCTCAACACTATAGGGAAATAACATTTTCAAGGATAATTTCAGAGAATAAAATTCTTCACCATAGGAGAAATAAAATTTTAAATGATAATCCAATACCACTTCTACCTACAGATTGTTAGAGATCAAAAAGCTTGATGATGTGTCTGAATTAGCAAGACTATAGGAAAGCAGGAACACATGAATGAATATGGGAAATTAAACCTGTACATCGTCTGGTTCTTCTCTAAAGTCAGTATGGTTACGAAGGGTCAACATTTTGAATCAGTTAGGACACAAGAGATAGCAACCACAGTGTACCTGAAGAGTCTCTTGAAATAGAACTTCCAGAACTAGCTTAGAAAGTAGGAAGAACTATGGTATATAACTGTATTTAAAACAAGAACAGTACTTTGAGGAGTAATGAGAATATGTTTTACTGTAATAAAATTTTAACATAAACATCCATCACATTTTCCAATCATGCCTCATATGTGCAAAATCACTTTTGAATTTTAAAGCAAATTTTAATTTACTTTTTAAAATTTAGCTATCCATCAAAATTTTACAAAATCAGCTATTTTAATACTACAGATAATTGTGTTACTTTACCTGTCCTAATTTGGCCATATATAGAAATAATTAACATTAAATATAAATCATATTTATTTGAGCATATCTCATACCTATCAACAAAGCATTAAAGGAAAACTCAAACCACAACCAAATATTAAACATTTATGTTATAATGAGGCTAACAGGTGCTAATTGGGATGGTCTAAACATTTGAAATTTTAATTTTTAATTTTAAGACTAATAATTCTCCATTAAAATATTAAAATAGGCCCTACTCAGCTGCTGTGGGTGGATACTTTGTAGACCATGGCGAGTGAGCTTGATGGCTAGAACTCCTAAGTGGACTGCTGAGCAGACTGGTCTAGGATGCTTTCCATGGGACACAGGCATCACAGAAAAGCTCTGGCAGAGTCAACTCGATTTGGAGTTTGCCATTTGAGGAGTTGCCCCCTTTGTGGTAAAGATGAAGGAGTCTAAAATCTACTATATCAACAGACACAGATTTCAAACACTGGAGGCATTATTGACTGTTGAAACTGAAAAGCAACATGGAATCTCATCTGGCCAAGCTGCTGTCATGCCTATTTTCTGGAAGAGCCACAAGATAAAAGTCTGAGAGAGTTTTATAAACCAGGACTACTGAAAAAACAGACTGTTGAGCCTGAGATAGACAGCTGATGTCAAGACTCAGTTGAAGAACTCAGCTCAAATATGCACTACTGTGGTCATAATATAACTAGAATTCAGGGAAAATGGACAGGAATTTGAATTTCCATGTTTGGACTCTAATGAAGTCAAGATTAATTAAAACCTGAAGAATATTTCAGAGACAAATCAGCACACTAATGCTTCTAGTCTAACTGAAGACAAAACAGAAAAGACTTGGAGTTGTTGAAATAATGGTATTCACAATCCTTCCCTACTATTTAAGAAAATCTGGTTTTGTCATTAGTATTAAATCCTTAATTTAAAAAAAAAACTTTAATATACCAGAGACAATCTTCCTCTGGCCAATATGTTCATTCTTTGTCACCTATTACCCTCCCAAAGTAACTACTGCTAGTACTGTAATATAGCATGTGTATGTTAATATGTTATAATTAATATATCATTTTACAACTTACATTTTTTATTCTGCAAAATAAAATTTTAATTTTCTCATATTAAAATACATGAAATATACAATTCTCTTGCAGATAAGAGCATTTAAATGGTACTAATTTGTGTGTGTGTGTGTGTGTGTGTGATATTTAGTATATGAAAGAAATCACACCCAGAATGCCTTGAAATTTGATGGAGATCCACACATGGTGTAGAAATTTCAAAATTAAAATCATGTCAATGCTGGTCAAAGTCATTTTGGGATTTTTGATTTTTAAATATATTGAGTATTCTCTGTGTGCATTTTTTTCAGGTAAGCTTCTTGTAAATAATGATCCCAGCACAATTCAAGAATATCAATTTTCAGAGTATTCACTGCTTAATTGTTAATAACTAAGGAAAATGATTTAGTCATTGAATCAACAAATTTTATATGATTTCTCACTTTGTTCTTTGGATTTAATATATCACTTAATAGAGAATGCTAATTTACAAATTCAAGTACCATTAACAATGACTTGAAATTTGTCTTAATAATTAAGGTGATATCAAGTAAACTTTATGAAAATCTCTAAGTCTAGTAAGTTAATCATGAAGATTCAGAGGCAAGGGTACCTCTGTGTTTGGCTATGAGCTACATGGAAAATACATCAATAGCAGTGGTGAGTGTCATGTAATGCTGAAAGGAAATATTTGCTATCAAGGAGGCAGCCCCTCACTAGACACCAAATCTTGGATTGAGTGTTGATTTTAGCTTTTTAGGCTTCCGAACTATGAGAAATAAATTTGTTTATTTACAGTCCACCTACTTCACAGTATTTTTATTATAGCTGTGTGAATAGATGATGGTATTTAACAAATGGCAAATATGATTTAAAAAATAGTTCATAAGGGCTAGAGATTTAGCTCAGTGGTTCCAGCACCTGCCTAGCAAGTGCAAGATCCCTGGTTCAATTCCCACACACACACATACAGCAATACCAGGTGTGGTGACTTATGCCCACCAGCAATCAGTACCACATACCACAAAGGCAGGCATGGGGGCTCACGCCTGTATTCCCAGTACTCAGGAGGCAGAGGCAGGAACTTTGAGGCAATGTTACCACAGTTGATTCTTTGGTCTGAATTAGGAGAATGTGAGGAATAAGAAATATCTTGCCCATTACTAGATTCATAGCTGAAGTCACCGTAACAGAAGACATTAACAGGAAAAAATCATGCAAATTGATTTAATATGGTTTACAGGACATAGGAATCTCACAAATGAAGAACCGAAGAAAGAGAGAAATATGTGTATTTTTAAAATGAATAGTGGGAGGTTGAAAAGAAATATGGACAGAATACGATTTAATGATAGTGAACTAAAGGGGAATTTAGTAAATATTCAGATTCTTATTTGTATCCTTGTGTCTTTAGAGATAAAGGTATACATATGACACTTTTACAATGAAGATCCTACGAATTACACTGATAGAGTGGAAAAGTAGTGTTGACTTACTTTTGTTTTCACAAATGCTAAAGTGCCATATTTTGTCCTGAACCTCTTTAGTAGTGAAAATGTGCATTTCTGTAAAGTTCCAGGGAGACACTAATGTTACTGGGTTGAGGATTACATTTTGAGAACTCTTTCTTTAGTTTAATGTGTATCTAGCAACTGCTGCAGCATTCTTGTTTTCCCTAACTAACTAGAATTTTGTGACAAATCCAGGTCCATTTTGAGGTCAATAAAAATGAGAGAAGGGATATCTTATTTGTCTTTGCACAACCTTTGGCATATTACAGTGTTTGGTAAACAGGGCTTACAAATTGAATACTAATATCAAACAATCATATTTTATAAGTATTGTATTAATAAGCTTCTTCTTCCTTAAATAGCTAAGGGAAATGGATACCATTCCTGATTTAGAAAAATCATAGATTTTAGATTTAGAAAAATACATAGGGTTATCGGAAAATTACAAGAACAAAGTCCATCAGCAAAGTTTCATGTTTTGCTTTACATATTTGTAACTATAATACTTCAGAATCTAGTCCAGTATTGAATTGAATCTCTGATGTATGTCTCTCAATATAATATCTGATTAAAATGGTAAACCATAGAATTATACAATGTTTATTATCTACTGAATATATTATAATATATTGTATTCTATACAGAATAACTTACCAGTGTATGTTGAGGGCAATGGTGAGGCCAATAGAGGACAAAAAGTAAGCGGGCAAAGTTCTGTGTAGAAATGGTACAATGCACAAAATGTAAAAGCCGTCTCATGCTGAAGGAAAAGTACAAAATTGTAGTAGTCTTTCAATAAAGTCAGTCATCGAAAGTATTCTTAGAAAATTTAGGCTAGAATGATGTCATCCTCAGATCTGTCACCCTGAGAGAAAGCTTCCTGCCACTTTCGCTGGAAGCCGGCCAGGCCCGACCCATCACTTCCGCCTGCCGAAGAACCAGGCTCTTCCCGCCAAACCCAGTTTCCGCCCCAGGCGCGCTCGCGCTCGCGGGACTGCGCATGAGCTCTTCTGCTGCCTCCCGGCCGGCCAGGCATGGCGCTGACGGGTTCTGACCTGTTGCGCCAATTCCCGCTGCTTCTGCCCCAGAATCGGAAGAAAACCGTATATGAGGGATTTATTTCGGCCCAGGTACCGGCCCGGCTGTTGGTTTCACACCCCGGCCCTGAAAGTCTGTGGCGGCCGGGGTTAGCGACTGGCCGGTGGGAGCGGGGCGGGATGGGGCGGGGTGTGGGGCAGATTGAGCCCGGGAGCGGGTGCCTGGCGGGAAACCCGCGCTTTCCGCGCAGCTCTCTGGCCGGCCGGGGGTCGTCCCTCCGCTTCGCGGCCTCTCGGGTACCCGACTATGTAGATTTGTGTTTGCGTTAGAAACAGTACTTGGGAGGAGCACTCCCCGTCGGCGCTGCCAAGTCTCCTTGGTGTGTCTGAACACCTTGATGGGGGATTTTGTAGGGAATCTTGACAACAGCAGAATGAATTGTTTTTGTTGCTTCGGAGCATCGCTTATTACGCACAGTAACACATGCAAGATTTTGAACTTCGCCGGGCGTGGTGGCTCACACCTGTAATCCCAGCACTCGGGAGGCGGAGACAGGAGGATTGCTGAGTTCCAGGCTTGCCTGGGCTACACAGTGAGCTCAGAGCTAGCCTGAACTACAAAGCGAGACCCTGCTCAAAAAAAAAAAAAAAAAAAAAGATTTTGAACTTCACAAAACTCTCAGTACAGTATCTCAATTCATCACTCTAAAGCAGGAATTTAAAAAACAAAACAAAACAGAACTAATGTTTTGTAGTTGAGGAAACAAGGTATGGGAATCTGGAAAGGTTTGTTTTCCACAAATGCACCAGGTTCCCTTAACCTCAGGCTGTCTGATTCCAGGCGCCGATTTTCCCCCTCCACATTGCACTAAAATACTGCAGATTAGGATTTTGATTGTACCCATTTTGAGACCTCACCCACTCCTCAGGGCTCATACTTGTTAAGGACTGGGGTCAGATTCTAGGAATCACCACAAGTCTCCTCAGTATGTCTTTTTCCCTATTTACATAGCTAAACACAATTCACTTTCACACGATATTTAGAAAATTTGGAAAACTATTTTTTTGTTTTTCATGAATTATGCTATACCTAATTTTAGTCACTTTAAAAAACATGCTTTATATCAAACATCAATATCTGCTAAAGTGTCTTGAAAACATGTAGCCATCAGAATTTGATGAATAATTTTTATGACTTTAGCTGTAGTTACTGTTCAAATTTGGCCCTTCTTTAAGCATCTTATTTAAATTTTAAGATATACATTTTAATTTGTCTAAAAATATTTTCCACATATTTCAGATGTATAGGAAACTAACAAGGATAAACAAGGAAGTTGAGTATGGCCCTTTGCCCAAATTCACCATTTCACATTTGACCTGTTTCTCTTATTACGGGTGTAGACTGTGGGTGGACATACAGACATACTATTTTCTTGAACCAACTGAAATAAAATCATAAACATAGTGCCCTTCAGCATGCATCTCATAAGAATAAGGACACACACATACAGCATCATAGTACAGTGACTAAAACCAGGACATTTAGTCATGACACGTTACCTTTAACCTGGAGTCCATATTTAAATTTTATTAATGTAACAATTACTTGCTTTATCCTTTTCTCACCCCTCACCATCTAATGGAAACTTTACATTTGACTGTCATAGCTGTTCAACAAAGAATAGTTTTCAGTCTACTTTTGTTTTTTTGTGAATTTGACATCTTCTTTATTATATGCCTGGTACTTATTATTTATTTATTTATTTATTTATTTATTTATTTATTTATTTATTTATTTATTTATTTATTTTTTGAGACAGGGTCTCGCTTTGTAGTTCAGGCTGGCCCTGAGCTCACTATGTAGCCCAGGCAAGCCTGGAACTCAGCAATCCTCCTGCCTATGCCTCCCCAGTGCTGGGATTACAGGCATGAGCCAGCACGCCCAGCTTTGTGATATGCGGTATTGATTGCTCATGGCATTGTATGTGGCTACCAGCGATTGAACCCGGGATCTCGAGCTTGCTAGGCAGGCACTGGAACCACTGAGCTAAATCTCCGGCCCTGCCTGGTATATTTTGATTGGGTGCCAACATGAATTGTGCCTGTTGAGTGCTAGTCATTGTTATTCTCTAACATTCTTGAGAACTGTGAACTGCAGTTAATTGCATATTTAATCTTTTCAAAATTTGTCTTTAAGCTTTGTTAGGAAAAGCCAGAGCAGAATTTAGTTTTAATTTGGCTGTATCAATGAAGCGATACTCTGATAGTACTAAACTGTATATGAATACTCAATAGAGTATTTATACACTAATGTTATGATGTCCTAGTTTTGAATTGTTTTTCTCATATGCATATGGCATTAGTACTCAGCTGAAGATACCTTGCAAGGAATCTTCTGTAGTTTTCTTTGTGTGTCCTTATCTCCTATCTGTACATTTTTTCTTTTTGGTACTTTGTCTAGTGAATTCTATGTATGTTAGCCTCTCCTACCTCATCTCTCTCTCCTTAAGTCAAGGAGGATATGTGGCTATTTCTCTCTGTCCCTGTACTGTAGCCTGAAAATTTTCCAGGCAGTAAAGCCACACAATTATTTTGGTCATTAGTTTCCTTCCTTTCAAGGATCAGTATCCTGGGCTACCTGTTGTTTATTAATATTTGGAAAACATTATTTCTTTTTTAGTCTAGTTTTAAAATTAAGGTAGGAGGGTAAATATTGCCTCTCTTCCTCCTGACTACAAGCAGAAATTCTCTAAAGTTTCTTGAAATTTTGATTTCATTCTTTTTTATTTTGTTTTGAGAAGATGGACACCAGTCTCATACTGAACCAGGTGTGGTGGCTCACACTTGTAATTCCAGCACTCAGGAGGCAGAGGCAGGAGGATTGCTTAGTTTGAGGCTAGCTTAGGCTACGTAGTGAGCTCAGGGCCAGCCTGAACTACAAAGCCAGACCCTGTCTCGGAAAAATAAAAGGAGTTTTTTTCCAGAGGCTATAGAACTTTTTCCTTATTTAAAAAAATTAAATTTATATTTTATTTTTGACAGTATAGAGATCAGGACTTTTGCCCTAAACTACATTTTCAACTCTTTAAAAAAAATTTTGGTTTTTTTGTTTGTTTTTGTTTGTCTGTTTGTTTGGTTGGTTTGTTGGTTGGTTTTGGGTTTTTTTTTGAGACACACCTGGATAATTTTCGGGAGGATGAAGGAAATTCAGGGTTAAACAGTTCTTATCACTTCTGTTTCCAGCAAACTTAGGAAATCTGCATTTTGAGATGGTAAATATTTTTAGGTGTTTTAACTACAAAAATCCTAACTTTGGACATATTCGTAAATCAAAAAAGTATTGTGACATGGGACATGTCATTTTACCTTTAAACTGGCTTAGTTTCACAAGTAAAGGACTTTGAAATTTTATTCTTTTTAAATAATTCTACTCTTTATTTTTTATGTAGATTGTGCATTTTAGATTGTTCTTACCTATGTATGGCATGTCTATAAAGTTAGGTTAAATGTACTACATAATACCTTTTAGTGCTTTAATGAAATAGTGAATTATTGTTACTTGACCTTTTGAAAAGGTCAGTAGTACATTTTGTTTCAGTTTTTTAAAGGACATTTAAATGTAATGAAAGTCAGAACTGTAATATTACCATGAAAGTAAAGGTTATGGGGTACATTTAATTGTGTTCCACTGTTTTTGAATCTGCTTTGAGGGAAACTACTAAAATTCCACATGGTAATTGTTTTTCGAGAATTTTATTACTCTTTTCATTTTATACTGTTGGAATAAAAGATTACATTTCTGTTTGTCTTTTTCTGATTATTTTTGCTCAAATTTCACATGTTTTATCCTATTTAAGTTAGAAAGTTTAAACTGCTTTCTCATTCAGTTTCCGAAGAGAGTAAAGCTGAATATATTGCTCTGAGAACACTCTTTCCTTTCCTTATACTCTTTACTTTCCTTTGAAAGTATCATGGATAAAAATTTGAATATTTGAATGTATAGTTAGTGAATACTGAGGTTAAAATAAGTAAGTTAATAATACTATTGAAATTGTATCTTAGAAGTTCATTGGTGAGAGAATTAATTGTACTCTAATTTAGAAAATATTTCTTTAATGTCTAAATAGATTGTGTAATAATATAATTTCATTTTAATAAAATTAGGGAAATAAGTTATAAACAAGAAGGCTACAGTGTTTCATATGTTTTTATATTTACATTTTTTAACCTTCCTTATGCAAAGCAATTTGAATTTTCTTTTGGTAAATTTACTTCTTAAAAACATTTAAACTTATTTTATATGTCTATTGATAGTTTTATAATGCAGTATTGTTTTGTGAGTTCTTTTTCTTTATAAACAAGTTTTTACCGTAGTATTTTATATCCCAGTAATGTTAAAGATTTGATGTACATTTTGAGGTCTCCCTATGCAGTATTCTGTTTGCTGTGTATTTTAAGTAGAAAAACTTCAGAACTTTTTCAGAAATAAAATATTGTATTTTACAGTGTGATTCTATTTTTAATATCTATTAACATTAAGTGAAAGATAACAATTAGACTGGGTTTTTTTTTTTAATATTTTCTATAGGGAAGAGACTTCCACCTTAGAGTTTTGTTGCCTGAAGATTTACAACTGAAGAATGCAAGGTGATGAGGTGTTCAGTTATATATGTATCCTGGTGGGATAAACTATCTGTTATAAATTGATTCTACTGATTAGAATTTTACCTAAATTAAACCTGCAAATACTGTCAAATAAACCTTGAAACATTTTGGAGTTTACCAAACTATTGTGGCAGTTGTAAATATTTTTTTTCAACTATGGAAATGTTTTTCACAGGTAATGTATTAATTATATTTTATCTTTAATGGAATAAACAGTAATTACATATACTTCCCTAAGAAGAATTAAATAGGAATACCTACAAAGGTAGAATATAAGAGGGTCAGACTTTTCTCCCCAACTTTTAACTGATATAATTTATATGTAATATGATAATATAATATGGGAAGATTCATCACTTTAGTTGTGGAGTAAACTAGATACAAACGTTGAATGTTGATTGAGAAAAGTTAGGAAGAATAGTTTCTAGTGCCTGTATCTTTAAAGGTGAGATACAAGACCAGTGAACAGACCTTGAGAGTGTACCAGCATTTAAAGGACTGGTAACTACAAGAAAACTTCCAGAAAACTAAAAGAAAAATTTGAATAGCAACATATGTCTTTGGTGCTAAATAAAGAGTTGAAAAAAAGAACGGTTACCAGTACTGAGAGTTACAGAGATATCCAGCTAGCTGTGAATAGATTTGGGCAGTGGTAAAAACCAGGTCCTGTTGAATTTACACTGGATAAGTGTGTAGAAGGAATATGGAAAAGTGTAAATTATATTGAAGAAAAGTAGGGACCATAGACAAGGGAGAGGAAGAATCAATCATACTTTTTAAAAAAGAATTAAACTAATTAAGGAGAAAAAGCTAGCAGAAAATAAGAATAGCACAAGGGATAATTAAGGGGTTGACTTAAGATGGTAGCAAGGAGTGGGAAACAACATTTGGAAGATCATTGTCTATGGATAGTTGAGTGAACTATTCCGCCAAGAGTATATAAAGGTAGATTTGGAGTTTAACAAATCAAGAATGGAAGGCATTGTGATACCTTTAAAACGTTCTAGAAGGAGAAATTTAGGGTGATTGAAATTCCTTGGAAAAGTTACTTACTCACATTGAGATTAGGGATGAGTTAAGATAATAGAAAGATGAATTCTAAGTAATCACTACCCCTATAGTTCAAAGTATGTATTTTAGTAACATTAATCTGGAATTTGACGAATATATTGCCACATACACTTTTTCAAATTTAAATATATATTATAATCAGAACTGTTATTTTTTAACCTACCTTGTTGAAGAAACTAGTTCAATAATAAACTTTGTATAAGTTTAAAAAAAGATATATTGTTTGTGCATCATTGACTGATTGGAGTTATTTTTATCTTGAAGTAAAATTAATGCTACTGTTTGAAGACTTGTAACAATATAAGTGGTAAAATTTTTATTAACTTGTCAGATTTATGTTTATGTTATCCTTTTGATTGTACTTGCTTGTGTTAGCATACAAATAAGTTTTCTCATTTTAATTCTCAAGATGACTAAACCCTTTTTTCTGGTTAAAATTTTAGATTACTGTGTAGTTGGCAGTTGAAAACTATACTTAATGGATACCATCAAATAGTCCAACAGGTAAATCTTTTAAAAGGTTTTATTTTAAATGAAGAGTAGAAATTACTAAATTTACTCTTTAAAGACCAGATTCACAGAATGTTATTACAAACTAATTTTATTTTATAGTTGGTAAGTTTCATTGGTCTGAACTCTAGCTCTCAAATAGTGTAGTGATATACATATTCTATTAAACATTTTCTGGAATTATCAGCAGATCTATGGGCAGCAGTTGTGTTGAAACTGATTTACATTCTTGAAATTTCAGGTTCTTCATATCATTCGCTTTTACCAAAATCCACTAATTTCTGGATGATTTTTCAGCTGAGACTTTTTTCTATTTTATTATAATAGCTTTTTTGTTTAATGACTCTCTTCTTTAGAATTAGTATGGATCACTTGTAAAGGGCAGAAATCTATCAGTGATTATCAAAGTCAAGGAAATAATAAAAATTTAATATTGGTATCAGTTGTTGATAATTTAGTAGTCTATTTTGAAACAAATAGATTTGGTTTTATGTTCCTCATTCTGTTCACATCTTTTTTTTTTTTTTTTGAGAGAGGGTCTCGCTTTGTAGTTCAGGCTGGCCCCTGAGCTCACTATGGAGCCCAGGCAAGCCGCCGCGAACTCAGCAATCCTCCTGTCTCTGCCTCCCGAGTGCTGGGATGACAGGCGTGAGCCACATGTCCTGCATTGTGGTATGTGGTGTTGATTGTTGGTGGGCGTGTCTCCACGCCCAGCGTTATATGTGGTTTTTCCGGGGATCGAACTCAGGACCTTGCGCTTGTGAGGCAGGCGCCAGAACCACTGAGCTAACCCTCCGGCCCCTGTTCACATCTCTTTGTTCTCCCCTCTTCTTAAAAGCAGTGATGTGATTTGCTGAACTAGTGAACAGTACTGAAGAAACAGTAATGTGAAGTTGTATGTGTCATTCTTAGCCAGCTTCACATCTCAGCAAAACAGAATTGAGAGCCTTATTTAGTCTTTCAAAATGAAATTAGTGAGAATAGTGAGGATGGTGACTAGTACTTTTCATTGCTTAGGGGTAAATACTTTTAAGATATATTTAACACACACACACATATATATATATATATATTTTTTTTTTGCTTTTTGGAGACAGGGTCTCGCTTTGTAGTTCAGGCTGGCCCTGAGCTCACTATGGTGCACAGGCAAGCCGCCGCGAACTCAGCAATCCTCCTGTCTCTGCCTCCGGAGTGCTGGGATGACAGGCATGAGCCACCACGCCCGGCATTGTGGTATGCAGTGTTGATTGTTGGTGGGCATGCCTCCACGCCCAGCATTATATGTGGTTACCAGGGATCGAACACAGGACCTTGTGCTTGCGAGGCAGGCGCCATAACCACTGAACTAACCCTCCGGCCCACACATTTATATTTTTATATTCACTTCATACTGTATTTCATTTGAGAGAATATTGAGTTTACCAATCAAATTAATTGGAAGTTTTTAATCTAGAGAATGCAGCATGCTCCTGATCTAAACAGCTTTATGATGGAGTTGAAGATGATTTTGGTAAGATTTTTTTTTTCTAACATGGTTTTCATATTCTATGATTCTTGTAACCTTTAAATATTAATTATAATTAACACTTAAAACTTATAAATTTCATGATTGATTTTACGTAAATGTTGATGTTACTTTTTTTGAACTTCACGAGAAGCAAAACTATGTGTAGAAATCAAATGATTGTATTAATAAACTTGGTACCCTTGACATTAGTGTCGTGAGGATGGTGAAGAAATAAAATGGTGTATCAGAGATTATCACATCTAAAGGAGAGCTTTTGTCATTATTCTTAAATATATAATATGAATTGTATAAAGCTATAGATTCCTGAAAAACTTACTAGATGAATATATTTTACATTAAATGTTTTAGTATTTTTTCTTACAGGCATTTCATTACTTTCTTAAAATTTTTTAACCAAGTTTTTAGCATGGTTAAAAGAAGAGAGGTCATAGTAAATGCAATGAGCCTATGATACTACCTCAGCATTTTGCTCTCTTACTTTCTTAGAAAAGACTTTTTTTTAAAGACTGTGGTTTTTTTTTTTTTTTTTTTTCTTTTGAGACAGGGTCTCACTTTGTAGTTCAAGCTAGCTCTGAGCTCACTATGTAGCCCAGACAAGCCTCGAACTCAGCAATCCTCCTGTCTCTACCTCCTGAGTGCTGGGATGACAGGCGTGAGTCACCACGCCCGGCACTGTGATATATGGTATTGATTGCTGGTAGGCATGAGTCTCCACGCCCAGCATTGTATGTGGTTACCAGGGATCGAACTCCAGACCTTGTGCTTGCGAGGCAGGCGCCAGAGCCACTGAGCCCACTCCAGCCCAAGACTGTGTTATTTTTAAAGAAAATCTTGAATGTTGTATCCATCCTTTTAAGAATCTATCAGCATATATTTCTAGCAGCTAAATATTGTTTTAAATATTCATTTAATACCTAAGTGAAGTTAATGGTAATTTTTTAGTTTCTTTGTATCAACATACAAACAAGGTTCACACATTAAGTTGGTGCCTCTAGTGTTATATAATATTTCCTTCATAATTTATAACAGTGTCTTCACATTAGTCTTTCATATCACCTACTTGTTGAAAAAACAACAAAATTTCTTACATTATAGATTACATCTATTAGATACTAATGGAATCTTTTTTTTTTTTTTTGTAGTTCAGGCTGGCTCTGAGCTCACTATGTAGCCCAGGCAAGCCTCGAACTCAGCAATCCTCCTGCCTCTGCCTCCCGAGTGCTGGGATTACAGGCGTGAGCCACCATGCCCGGCACTGTGGTATGTGGTATTGATGGCTGGTGGGTGTGAGTCTCCACGCCCAGCATTGTACATGGTTTCCGGGGATCGAACTCAAGACCTTGCGCTTGAGAGGCAGGCGCCGGAACCACTGAGCTAACCCTCTGGCCCACTAATGGAATCTTTTAACGTGGTCTTCTACAGGGTCGAACTTCTATGTGAGAATCCAAACATTTTCATTGTTGATATAATGATACAAGTAGGAAATTTTACACCATGAAACTTTGTTTCGTGCACAGAGTCACTAAACATTTCTTGAAATTGTCTTCAAACTATGTGAGGTCTATGTGAAGTATATGTAAATTGTATATTTAAATTTTGATCCTATCCCCAAGATATTTTATAAATATTTACTTCTAAATGTATATTTTACTTATATATGTTTTAAAAATTGGAATATTCATAAAATTTTTTAAAATTTAGATCATAGACACTTCTCATAAGCATTTTTATAAGAGATATTCAACCTGTACCTTCTTTGTAATCTGGCATGTTTAGGCCCATGCATCCCCACAGATTACAGTTCCCTTTTTTTTCAATTGATTTCTTTATTGGTACATTTTACATACAGCTCAAATCACACTCAGCATCGGGGAATTTGTATCAGTATATGTCATGAGTTAACTCTCATTTTTACCCATATCCCAACCTACCCAACAACACCCCACCCACAGGGTAAACATTCTTATTCCAAAAGGGAAGAATGAAGGGTAGAAAAGAATTAAAACAAAGCGAGACTGAAACCCAGTAAGGCAGATATTAAGTCCTAAGTTCTGTCCATCAATCTTGGTTACATGATGATAAATTGGATGTTCCAAAAGGTATTGATAGCCTTGCCATTTGTAGTTCACATCTTCCTCTTTTATGTTGGTTCCATTCATAGGCTATAGCTTTCTTTTGTTGATATTACACATTCCTGGTATCTTTGGCGTCTTCTTGTCCTATATTAAGCACAGTTTCATTTTTTTTTTTTTTTTTTTTTTTTTTTTTTTTTTTTTTTTTTTGCTTTTTGAGACAGGGTCTCGCTTTGTAGTTCAGGCTGGCCCTGAGCTCACTATGGTGACCGGGCAAGCCACCGCGAACTCAGCAATCCTCCTGTCCCTGCCTCCCGAGTGCTGGGATTACAGGCGTGAGCCACCACGCCTGGCATTGTGGTATGCGGTGTGGTGTTGATTGCTGGTGGGCGTGAGTCTCCACGCCCAGCATTGTATGTGGTTTCTGGGGATTGAACTCAGGACCTTGGCGCTTGCGAGGCAGGCGCCGGAACCACTCAGCTAACCCTCCGGCCCAAGCACAGTTTCATTTTAATGCAGCTAATTTCTTCAGCTACTATACCTCTTTTGCTCCCTGCTTCACATATAGTTCCTTCTGGGCAAGGATTTTTTCCTGCTCTGCGTTTTGTCCCTGTCTCTCACTATAAATTTGGTTGTAAGCAGTGAGCTGTACCTATGCCAGAGCCTCAATGTTGAGCTATCTTGAAATTTCTTCTGCTAGATTAATTGGCCTACTAAACATAATCTTAGGCTCTTACAGTTTCAAGAAATGTACAGAAATGTAGACATTTTTCTACTGGTGTATAGCATGACTTTTAGTACATCTGTAATGGAGTCATTACTCCTAGTTTAAACTTCCTGAGGCTTACCTTTAATGTCTGCATTTCTATCAGATACGGTTTTTGGCCTCTGGCTGGAATCAACCATCAGGTTCTACTTATACCCTTCTAGGGGTTCTTTAGCCCTCTTTTCCAAACCTTTCAGATTCTTCTTTTAAACCAGTCCCAGAGGAGGATTCTAAATCACGTGGTCAGATATGGTCACAGAAATAACCCTACTTCTCTCACCAGTTTTCTGTGTTAGTCACTTTTCTCTCTCTACACACAATACACAACACCAAAACTTACTGGAGGGATTTAATTTAGGTCATGCCTTCAGGAAATGAATGTAGTCCATGGTCAGCTTGTACCAAGGCAAAAATAATGTGATAGAATTGATGACTAAAGCTGCATAGGTAATTGATTGATTGATTGAGACAGGGTCTTGCTTTGTAGTTCAGGCTGGCCCTGAGCTCATTAGGTAGTCCAAGCAAAGCTTGAACTCAGCAGTCCTTCTGCCTCTGCCTCCCGAGTATTGGGATTACAGGCCTGAGCCACCATGCCCAGCATGGTAGTATGTGGTACTGATTGATGGTGGGCATGAGTCGCCATGCCAGGTTTTGTTGTATGTGCATACTGGGGATCGAACCATGGACCTTGCGCTTGCTAGGCAGGTGTGGGAACCATTGAGCTAAATCTCCAGCCCAAGCTGCTTAGTTTATGACAGCTTTGAAGCTTAGGGGGGAAAGAGTGTTAGGGAGCAATGGAAGAGAAAACATATAGTACCCGGGGCGACACTATTATGTCCCTCTTAAATATACCCAGGTTAGGCTTTACTAATGTCGATATCAGGGTAGATCCATCCAACGTAGTTTTCCATCAGTTTATTGCCTAGTGATTTTAGGAACCAGTGCTCATTGTTACATAATTCCGTAATTTAGAGTTTATATGTGGTGATTTTTTTTATTAGTTGAAAATCTTTTATAGAGGAGAACCCTCTTCAGTTACTTGGTTAATTGAGGTACAGCTCATACAAGAGAGAAAGGGTAAGTGCTTGTTTTCCTCTTTTTAAAATCAAGTTTTAGAATAATGAGTTGGTGCCTAGCAACTATCTCAAGAAAGTGAAAAAGGTTTTTTAGAATCATTATGAAATCATGACTTTTTTATATTTGATTATCTTTAATCTATTGGAGTAATTTTTTTTTTTTTTTGAGACAGGGTCTCTTTGTATTTCAGGCTGGCCCTCAGCTCAGTATATATTCCAGGCAAGCCTCGAACTCAGCAATCCTCCTGCCTCTTCCTCCCAAGTGTTGGGATTATAGGCGTGAGCCACCACGCCCGGCTGGAGTAATTTTCTTTAAATTGTACTATTTTTAGTCAGTGTGAGCCCCTTTATGTTGGGTCCTGAATTCTTTTAATATGACCTACGCTTCTTATTTCTGACACCTGTTGGACCAGGCTAATTTACTTATTCACTTGTAAAACTGTTCTAGAAGTGTAGTCAGCCATATCTCCAAAGCCATAGATTTTCTTTTCTCTTTTTTATTTTTGTATGGATTGGTATTCAGATGCCAAAAACAGAAACTAGAGTACTCATTCCTGTTACTACTTCTAAGCTTTTTTAGTGGGCAACACTAGGAAAAAAAGTACATTTTAGAAAGATGCTTAATCATGTGTTCATATTGATATTTCCAACTGAAATTTGACATGAACAGGTTTCTACTTTTATCTCTTATTCTGAAATGTCTAATAATATTAACAATGCTGGTTTTTGTTTATGTTTTATGCTTATTTACATTTTTCTTATCTATTCAATTATGTTTGTTTATGTCAGAATTATTGCACCATTATTTCAATTAATAACCAAATATAGTTGCTATTTGTAGTTCCTTTTGGTACATGTTTGTTCTTAGTAGCAAGTACTATATATTGACAAATGCTAAATTTTCCTGAGTCCTTATTTTAACCTTTATAACAACCTCTTGAAGATAGAGTTTTGATAAAATGTTTGAGGTAAGAACAAAGAATTTAAAATCGAATTTTGGAGATTAAATTATCTGTTTGGAATGTATAAACCAAAAATTGATCATAAAATTCATCAAAGACTATAAGTAATAACATTAAAGATGGTAAGGTAGGGCTGGAGGATTAGCTCAGTGGTTCTGGCGCCTGCCTCGCAAGCACAAGGTCCTGAGTTCAATCCCTGGAAACCACATACAGTGCTGGGCGTGGAGACTCATGCCCACCAACAATCAATACCACATACCACAGTGCCGGGCGTGGTGGCTCACGCCTGTAATCCCAGCACTTGGGAGGCAGAGGCAGGAGGATTGCTGAGTTCACAGCTTGCCTAGGCTATATATTGAGGTCAGAGCCAGCCCAAACTACAAAGCGAGACCCTGTCTCAAAAAAAAAAAAAAAAAAAAAAAAAGATGGTAAGGTAAAGAAATATAGCATTTTTGTTCCATATCCCTTTGTTATTAGAGAAAAGTTTTAAGACCTTCTCCTTTTTAATGAAATTTTTAATACCCTACATGAATATAGGGACTAAGGGAACCATAGTAAAACTATATATGCTATGTCCCACTAAACTCCTATCACTAAAACTAATTTTATTGGATTATAAGTCATGACTATATTAGTCATTTAATTTTGAAGAAGCATTTGTTTGAGAATAAAATCCTGAGATTGATCTATACAATATTTTATAAATTTGTGTTTCATTTCTGAGTAAAAAAATCTTTGTTTTATCTTTATTCAGAAGCTATAGACAAAGTTATTATATTGTCCATTTAAGGTACTGTACTTAAAAATGTAAGAATTACTAGCTTATTTCGTACATTATATAGTTAATAGTAGGATTTCTCCCATCCAAATACTAATCAAACCCAACCCTGCTTAGTTTCCGAAATCAGACACAATTAGGCAAGTTCAGGATGGTATGGCCATAGACAGCAGTAAGATTTCTGTAATAAAATCAACAATTATGTTCTTAAAAGCAGTGCTCAAGTGAAATCCATAGTTACTGGAACTTATTCAGGAAACTTTGTAAGTCTCCCATGGAGTTTCTGGTAATACCTATATCTATAGTGGAAATTCAATCTATATTTAATATGTTTTAAAAGTTCTTTGAAGTAGACTATTTTACAGTATTTCTATTTAGAGCTCAGCTACTGAGAGCCTATAGCCTCAAATTAGGAAATATTAAAGTCAGGATTAGATCTATCCCTGTGAAGTCATCCTTCTGTGTCTCTTCTCTGTGTAAAACAGTCACTTCTCTGCCACTCCTCTGTTTTCTGTTATGATTCTAGAGTAGGAATAACTTCCCTGACCCAAAGTAGAAAACAGAATTTACAAATGTCATAAACATATAATTGAAGGGTATTTTTATTTTTTAAGTTTTTAGAGTAATAAATATTCCAGAGTGAAAGTAAAACTCTCAAAAGAAATACTTGGTGACTGTGACAGTGTAACTTTGAGAACTGTATTGTTTCATCTTAACTCAGTAACTAGTAGAGGATAGTCCCAATTATACAAATAAATATTTTTGGACCATTAGGCTAATTTTAGATAATATTAGATGTTCAGATTATTAAAGCACATAGGCCTTGTTTCCTAGAAGCTTATAGTCTGCTTACATCCATATTGAATCCTTGGCTTTATATATTTGTTCCCTGGTCTTTTCAACTTAAATGAATTTGCATATTTGTTGAGGTAGTTTCAGTTAATAGCCTTGATTCTAAATGTTACTTTGTAAAACCTGTTTCTACTTTTATCTTAATAATATTCAGTCCTTGTTAAATAAAAATGTGTAAGGTTGTGCTGGGCGTGGTGGCTCAGGCCTGTAATCCCAGCACTTGGGAGGCAGAGACAGGAGGATTGCTGAGTTCGAGGCTTGCCTGGGCTACATAGTGAGCTCAGGGCCAGCCTGAACTACAAAGTGATACCCTGTCTCAAAAAAAAAAAAAAAGTGTAAGTTTAATAACAGATTAAAAATATACTCAAAGGAGTAAAGAATTTTAACCTATT
>PVIC010012048.1:0-40260 GCA_004025085.1 Thryonomys swinderianus
CCCAGCCTCCCCTCCCCTTCCCTTCCCTTTCCTTTTTTCAGGGATCAAATTCAAGCCCTTGCGCTGGCAAGGTAAGCGTGGTGTCACTGGCTCAGACTTGCTTTTTCTAACCTAAACCTTAGTGTTCAGGTTTAATTGCAGTGTTGTACTTTGCAATAAATGTATTTTGGGTTGCAGGCTTGACACTCATTTCTAAAAGGTTCGCCACTCCTAAACAAGGACCTTTCAGTGTGGGCTCAAACATGTGACCTTCCTGCTTCAGCCTCCCACAGTGCTAGGATTGGAGGGCCCAGGGTTTAGCTCAGGATTCCAGTGTTTGCCTTGCGAGTGCAAGGTACCAAGTTTGATGCCTGGTAACCACATACCACAGTGCCAGTTGTGGTAACTCAGCTCACCAACCATCACCACCACACACCACAGTGATGGGTGTGGCTGCTCATACCTGTAATCCCAATACTCAGGAAGCAGAGGCAGGAGGATTGCTGAGTTCGAGACTTGCCTGGTCTATATAGTGAGCTCAGGGCCAGCCTGAACTACAAAGCGAGACCCTGTCTCAAAAACAAAAGAAAACAAAACAAAAACTAGGGTTGGAGGTATATGACATAATACCAGCTGAAAATACTGTTAAGAGAATGAATGCAATCAGAAAAGACTGTAAGTGTATGGATATTTATCTGAAATGCTGGTTAGTCTGTTTTTTATTGCTATGCCAAAGCTCCTGAGGCTGGGTTATTTATAAAGGGAAAAAGTTTATTAAGCTCAAAGTTCTTCAAGTGCAGGACCGGAGTACCAGGGTGTCGTGTTAGATGCCATCAGTGAGCTGGGGAACACAGGACAGCATGTGCAGGCGGATGAGAACACGTGAAGAGGTGGGAAGCTAGGGACAGAGAAATACAGGAACATTGGAAATGGTTAATATTGAACAAGAATGAAATTTCCCAGTAGATTCTCACAGAGATGCTTGTGATTTAGGACCTTGAATGACTTGATTTTGCTAGTGGAAAGTGCACTTGTTTTTTGTTTGCTTGTTGTTTCGGAGAACGTTTCTCAGTTTTTTAACACCGAACAGATGTGTTATTTTGGGGTAGTCTGTAAGTGCCAGCTTGATGATCTGAACATTACAGCTTCAGCTTCTCAGGGGACAAACCCAGGTATTGTGCAGAATTTGGGGGTTTGTCCCAAAGCTACATGGGATCTATTGGTTCGAGAAAAATGGTAGCACCTGCTGACGAGTGATGAGTATAAGGAAGGTGGGCTTTTTCTATCTTTATTTTAATGTTAAATTTTAAAATATATAAAATTATATGGAAAAATTATTACTTACAATAACACCACATGGAGACAACACATTTAATGTTTAGTGTAGTCCTTTTATCTCTTACCATCCATATGTAATATGTCTGAGTTTTAACCTGAATTGGCCAGAAGCATGGCATGTTTTTCCAGATTAAGTTAGTGTTTATAGTCCTTTTTGTGTACCTTTTACTGTCTTTATTTCTAGGATTCTACAAGGAATTGGGATTTGCATGGTACCTATAAAGTGAAAGTCCATTCATTTGTAAACCATCAGAGTTTTACTAATTTCTCCTGATTTCTTTTCTACCCCATTGTACCAGCAAGTTTTGTCAAAAGGCTCCACAGTCAGAGCTCCTGACACCAAGTTTCTTAGGAATAAAGGCTTCTGCTAGCTACAACCCATGTGGCCGAGCGTCCTGTCTCTTGGGACTCCTCCATTCATGCATTCCTTCCAAATTCCTCACCTCCTTCATCGGGCTTGGGCTACTTCTTTGTTACTTCTGTTCACACTGCTGAGGGAAGTATCTCCCACTGTGTGTATAGACTTACAGTCTTTTGCTTCTATAAATCATGGATTTAACAACAAAACAGCTTACTACCCTTGCGGAGATCTGTATTTCATGATCCAAAGTCTTCTAGTTTTCCTAAGGGATGATTGTAATGTATATATTATTTTTCTCTGATTCATCTGTAGCAGTGAAAATGCATCATATGAATCATTCATCCATAAATTTCAGATTATATTTTGTAGTAATAAACCATTTTGGCTCAAATGGGTGCTTATTTTTCCAATTCTTTGTTGAGTACCTACTATATGAGACCCAATTCCAAAGCATGTATTTTCTGCAATTGCCGACATCAGAGTCTGGTGCATAACTACCATGTAAGAGGCACAGTGATGGCTTATGAGTTGCTGTACTTCCGGCCAGCTCTGTGGGTGCCCCTCCACTTCCCTATTTCCACATCGGCCACTTGCCCACACATACCACAGGTGCAAGTTACTCACATCTGTGGTGCTGTATTGGGAAGCACTTCAGCTATTTTTTAGGTTCAGTAATGACAGCACAGTGGATGTTTCTGATACCTTCCTCTATAGTGGATTTCAACAGCTTACTCTCTTTTCTTAGGGTCCGAATGGGAGCCATTGGTACTGTAGATACCTCCTGGGTGCATAGACCAGCTCCAGATATTGCTGGCGTGTCTCATTAACCCAGGCAGAAATACCCCTTATTAAAGACAAAATTATCCCAGCACCGATTCTTACCTGGCTTTTCCCTTTGTGTGGAGCCCGGACATCGACTGTGATTCTGGCACTGGGGCCATCCAATAATAACCTTATACTACCCTGCAAGCTATTCTTTGAGTGTTCATAAAAACAACAAAATGTGTTTTGTGCTAACATAATCACATTTCTGCATATATTTATTCATAGGTAAACTATTTATATAGCAAATGTATATAGTATTATATATAGTTCAAACTTTTATTTTTCTATCAGATAACTGTGCTGTGTGTTTCATGTTCACATAACCCATGTACTTTTTATCACTCCCTAAGGTACACACTATCGTTTTTCATTTTATTTACAAGGAAACCCAAGCTTTAGGTGGCTATGTCTGACCTCCAGAAAATGAACAGGTTATAGAATTAAGTATTCTGGTCTCAGCACCTGTGCTTTTAAGCGTGAGATTTTTATTGCATCAGAACATGTATGAAGTCTTATATGATATTCGTTGCAGTTCTGAGTTTAAACTATTTGGTGTTTCCCCAGAAGAAAGTGTCTGTGTCCTTCCTTTCTTTACATGGTCTGCATAAGAATTATTGGTAAAAATTTTAGGGATGTTTTATAATTTACAGAAAAGCTTTAGTTATTGTACAGACATGTGCTTATCTATCAGGAATAAACTAACCAGCATATTTCTATGAAATATTTTTCCTGTCACTAATTATTCATCATAGATTAGTTTTCTGTTGCTGTTGTAGCAAATTACCACCCATTTAGCGGCTTAAACCACACAATGTTCTTTTTATCTTCTGGCTATAAGAAGTTGTGGGGGTCAGAAGTGTGAAACGGGTTACACTGGGCTAAAATCAATCAGGTCCAGGGCTGTGTTTCTTCAGGAGGCATTTGGAGAAATCCCGCTTTCCTTTGCTAGCTTCTAGGTGTTGGGCTCCTGGCTTGGGTTATAACTGCCTTCCTTCTTAAGCAGTTCCGCCCGCTCCGTCTTCCTTAGGTGGGGCACATTGTCATGGAGGCTTCTGCCTCCCTCTTCCGCTTCAGGGTGCACTTCTGATTATACTGGCCCCATCTGGTTCATCTACAGCAATGTCTTTATTTTAGAGGGCTCCTTTAGTCTGTGAAAGTCATGGAAGGTAGTTTGCCTCCTCTCGCGGTGTTTCCTGCTGCTTCACTGTCCACTGTGATCTGACAGCTTTCTTCCTCTCCTCCACCACTCCCACCTTCTGATAACCTAAGTGAGTTTGCATTTCATGCATTGAGAAAAGATATACTTTCTAGACTAGGGCTGAGACAAAATTGGGATCTGGATGGGAGATAGTTAGGGCACCTTTAACATTTCCTCTGTAGCCCGAATACTGTGCACCCCTCTCCTGCTGGGGCATCTTAGAAAGATTTCTGCTCTTGTTTCACTGTTCCTCCTCTAGTGTTATACAGATGAAGGCATCCCAAGCTCAGGGAGGGATTAACTAGGTAGAAGGCAGGGTCTGGGGCTGTGGGCTTCGATGGGTAATTGAAAAGTCAAATTTTCAGGAACAGAGGAACAGTATGCAATGAACAATATGCGATGTGGTCAAACATTATGGTGAATATTGAAATTTCAAAAATCATTTCAGTAAGAAGACAGATTGCCATTAACCACCTTCAAAATACCAGGGCACTCTTACCCCATTGTTCTTCCTGCATTCTGAAGCAGTTCTGAAAAATTTCTTCAGTGAGTGTCTTCAGTCGCTCTGTCCCGGCTTTGATGTCTTAAACTGATTCAGAATGTTCACTTTTCATGGACATTTTGACTGAAAGAGACAGAAGCATCATGGTGTCAGGTGTGGGGACTGAGGCAGACGAAGACCTATCACAGTGCTGTTTAGCATTAGTTCATCTGGCCTGAACTGCTCCTTTTATGAATGGAGACACCAAATCCCAGAAGGGAGCATGATATTCACAAGGCTCTTCTGCCAGTACACAGCAGAGTGAGAACTGGAATCCAAATGGCTACTTTTAAACTTGACATTTCTTTCCATTAACTACCAATTCCTCTTATGCCAGCACATGTGTGTTCATTGACTTGCAAAAGGTAACAAGGCCCCAGACTGCTGGACAAGATTGGAACCTGTCACTCCTCTTTCCCTGCTTTCTAGTCCAGCATCTCCTCCGCAGAGTGATGGATCTTGGGATGGGGTACTCCAGGAATGCACGCGTCCTCTGGAGTAGCCGTCCCAGCAGAGTTAGGAGAATAACAGGGCTTGAGGATCTCTAAAGGCAAAGGGACGGTGTTGAGTAATAACGGCTGCTGGTTTCGCGCACACTCTTCATAGTCCAGGTCACGCACTGCAGTGGCCAAGATAATCCTTACAGTAGCCTTATGTATCTGCGTGGCACCTGTTGCTGAGGTTTGTCAACCTCGGGCTTCCTGCTCTTACCAGACCCGTGTCGGAAACAGGCTGAGAGATCCCAAGCCAGTTCAGGTCAGTGATCCAGGAGCAGAAGAGACACTACCCTTCAAGGCTGAGCTAACTAGTATTATCTGTTCCCTTAGCAGAGACAGAGGCCCTTGGGTTCTCGGCTGCAGCGGTGGGAAGTGATTATGGACGGTAGGGTCCCCTGCCCCCTGCTTGTACGTACACTGGGAGCAAGAAACACACTTTCATGGGGTGACCCTGTGGGGCGACAGCCACGAGTCCCAGCATGAGCCTAGCACGTGCTGATGTAATTGAACACTTATTCTTACTCACTGATGAAAATTAAGGGTAGATAAGTCTAGTGAGTGCCTAGAACCTGACCTAGAAGAACTGTAATGAGCCCTTGCCTGGCTGTGCTCAGAGCCTGCATTGTGAATCCGCATTACCACACTTAGTATCTCCCTGCAGGAGAAGAGAGCGGCCCCAGGCAGAGGATAAACTGCTTTGGAAGAAGAGTTTGCACATTTGCACAGCCAAGTCTGGCATCTTTAGCATCTTTGTTATTCACTCCGAGTCTTCAGAACTTTCTGCTTCCCTTTATTCCCTTGTTCCGTCTTTATTCTAAGCCGATACCCTCAAAAAACTTCAGACTCTTTTGAGAAATACTAATCGCAGTTCTAGTTTTCTCCTCCGTACCTCAGGGCATTTTGCACTTGCCCTTGAAAAATTTTCAGCTTTGAGTAAGTTCCCCAGTCTCGTCTCTCTCTGACTCTCTGTAGTCTCTGAGAAGTGCGTCTGCTTCCATTCTTTTTGGGGAAGAGAACACTTTGTTCCGAACAAATACCAAACAAAACAAGAGACGGGTGAGCGTGTGTCAGAAAGGGAAAGAAGGGAGTCGCTTTTCAGGGCTTCTTTTCAGGGCCTCTGGAGCAGCAGCGAGGACTGGACCCTGGAGGCTTGGTCCCCTCACATGCAGGTTCCCCGGGGTGGCCAGAGCTGCATTACCATAGAGTAGGGAAGCTGCAGGGAGAGAGGACACTTGTGGCCACTGGAGGACTCTAGGGTTGTGATAGAATGAAGCAGGTTTTATTTTTTCGGCCTTTTAATTTCCTCCCCGAGAACAGAAATTACGGGCCACAGTGCATTTTAGTTATCATAGTCTCTACCTTATTTGGAATGCTATGGAGCAAAAATTCATCTAGTCTTTTTAAAAAAGCACAGAAACCAGGCACACATAGCTTCTAAATTATAGATCATATAGGTTATTTTTATATGTGGGTAATATATATTCTATATCCTAGAAGGGATTCAGAGAGTATATGTGGATTGAGTAAAAAATATAGTTAACCAATATATCTGTTTTTGGGAGAAGGAAAAATCATTACACGGTATTTGCAGAGGCCTGGGGTTCTGTAGGGGGAATTTCCCTGGGGTCAACACACAGAAATAGTGGTTTCCTGGTAAGATAGTTTCAAATATAGTGCAGTGACTTATTTCATGAAAAGCTGTCTGCTGCTAGCTCTGTTCCAAGCAAAGATGGGGTAGACGTCCCAGCACGAACCCTGTCACAGTACAGTACTTGTTTTCTCACTCCCCTGATTGCTCAGTATATATTTATTGAGAATTTACTACAGGCAAAGAACTGTGCTAGACATGGTGAGGAATTTTTAAAAGGAAAGAGTTTAAAACATCATATTAAGTGATACAGTACACGCATACCCATGTTTATAGCAGCACAATTCATGATAGTTCAGTCTTGGTAGCAGCTTTCATGTCATCAGCACATGAATGGATAAAGAACGTGTGTTATTTGTACATAATGGGGTACTACTCTGCCATAAAAAAGAGAAACGTGAGTCATTGGTAGGAAAATAGATGCATACGGTAATGTTAAATGAAATAAATCAGACACACAAGCTTACATATCACATGGCTCCTTTTATATGAGGAGCCCAATGTATAAATAAAGAGAAAAAGAACAGAAAGATAATAGGAAGTAGGGAGATGAATCTTTCCCAGTTGCAAAGGGGATGAAGATATGGAGGGTGTGGGGAGAGCGTGAAGGATTCAGGAAGGCACAAAGAATTAAAATGGGTTATATACATGTAGCAACTCCCCACAAGAATTATAAACATTTTGTGGTACAAATATGTGCTCACCTTTTTAAAAGTAATACACAGGGTCAGTACTTTCTACAGGAGTCTACACGTAGTAGGAGATTTTAGGTAAGTTCACATGAAAGGATGCATAATACCATGAGATATGCCACAGACTGTCACGGGGAAGTTACACATGCTTAAGCATCAAGGAAGCAGGACAGTTTGGTGCCAAGGAGTCTCTGCATCTCTCCTATCTTATGCTGCCTCCCAACCAGCTAGGACCTGTTCTGTCTGCTCGCCCTTCATAGTTAGGTCTGACCCCAGGGAGACTGGCTTCAGAAAACATTATATTCTTTGAACATTTTTTTTCCTGTCTTCTCAAAGCTCTTCATCTGTCTGCTTTGAAATGTATGATGCTTATGCGTCAGTTGCTGGCACCAACCTGCTTGGGGTGGTGCCAAGGATCAAACTCATGACCTGGAGCTTGCAAGGCAGGTATGGCGACCCTATGTTAAATCCCCAGCCCGGAGATAACTATACACTCAAGCAACAACTTGGTGCGGGTGATTGTATTTGTATAAACTACTGGAGCTGGAAAGTGATAGTAATCTAAAAATAAGTTGTGCTGGTAAAAAATAGATGTATACATACATACATATATATATATATACACATACATACATATATACACACATATATATACATACATACACATATATATACACACATATATGTGTGCTGTGTAGCCCCTAAATATTTCCTTCTGAGGACAAAAGAGGTTCATAAACACACTAATTTCTTGTTGTATGCTTTTGCCCCATTTGAAAAGACAAATGGATTTCAGTAAATTACCTAGCACCATACAACACTCTTAACAAAATCCACCAGGGCTCAGTGGGAAGAAGATCAAGAGATAGAAGGAAAGAAAGGAGAGGAGGAGAAGGAACAAAAGCAGGAATGAAAACGTGTTGTGCATACGTGCCAACTCCCCCCGAAGAATGCAAACATTGTGTACTACCAACATGTGCTACTTTAAAAAAAAGTATCAAAACTGACACTAGACTTTTTCATTTCTTTTACATTAGTAGACACCATATTATTATACAATATAAAGTAGGCTGTGCTATAGTTTTATTACTGTGTACAGATGATAACAATTATTTACTCCATGGGCAATAAATATTGTCAAAAATCCTACAATAATTAGTTTCAAGGTATGTACGCATGGGAGTGGGGAGGAAGTAATTAAAAGCAAATTTTCAAGTTGTCATCCAATATATTTGTTGCTCATACTGTAAACATGTTTCTAAAATTCTATTAGAAATATATCAAAGCTCTACTTTTTTTGTAGTTGGGTTTACTAACACAAATCCCTGTGAATAATCATGAGCTCTGTTTATAATTCAATGAATTTTAGGATGTTATTTGCAGTTTTGCTCTAGAACCAAGAATGAGTCAGTCAGTTTAGAAAAACATGAAGAAAACTATAATGATTTAATTGACTTAAAAATATTGATGATCTGATAGATCAGGAATAACTGAAAATATTTTTCATGTATTTCTTGACTTCTAATATGAAGCCTTTCTGAATACTTTGCGAATTGCTACCTGAGTATGAGGGAATTCTGTGGGTTTAAATTTGGATATGGATTCAGAGTTTGTTTGTATCACCAACTGGTTAAGTTTCAGTAGTAAAGTTTTTGGGTATTTTTTTTTAATCACCATAGCAGATTTCAAATAGCTACTTCATACTATTAGTAAATATTAATTGAAGTAATGCTTTAAAAGTGCTTACTGAAGGTTCCAGGGAAACAACACGATAAAATGTTAGTTGCTTTTGGTTAACTTTCATGCATTTACATTTAAATGAAGTTCCATAAACAGGAAATGAACCATGATAACAGAGAGATGGCAACCGAAGTGGCTTCCTCCAGAAGGAATGGATTGGCTGTAAAGGGGCACAAGGGAACTTTCTAGGGTAATGGCAATGCCAGGCATTTTGACTAGCGTGGCGCTTCTATAGGCATGTACATTTGTCAAAACTCATCAGCCTGTCAACTTATAGGAGTGACTTTTACTGTTTATAAATTATGTTTTAAAATATAGAAAAGTACATGCAGAAATAGGCATCTAATTAAACTATCAGGACAATCCCTTCTTGAGAGTAATATTCGGATTCTTTAGAATGGCCCAGAACAGCCCCACAAGTACAGGCTTCTGTTCATCACTCCTTATACTTGACAAGTAGGTAGCAAAAGAAAAGATTATAGCTGGGACCAACCAGATTTCTCTTCCTCTGGCTCATGCCCTGTGCTGCCCTCCATCGAATCTTCCATTGCCTTCCATGTCCTCCTTTCTCCTTCCTCTGTCTTCTCTTGTTCTTCATCTCTTTCTCTCTTATACAGTAGGCTCATGTAAACAATTCTGAACAACAAAATACTAATGTGAAAAGCAGCAGCAAAAGTACTCATTTCAGCTTCACCGTTCATACTTCTAAGTATTTCCATCGTTCTGTTAATTTTCTTTTACCGGATGTCTGAGATGATGTTGATTGTGCAGTTTTGAAGCTGGCTGCCCTCTATTAACTTATTGTAAGCCGTTTTCTGCTAACACTATGTCTAAAGATGATTTCATTAGCAATACACTTAATTATATAGCATATAGCAATTTAGATATCCAGACTAGAAAATGGGCATATAGAGGCTATTAATTTCTTGATTTTTATGCACAACTATAATAAGCATTTCTGTATCTTCATCTTTACATTTATTTTAAAAATTTTTATGTAAGTAAATACATGCATATATTTGAAGAGTCGCATGGTTGTGTAGTACAAGACATATTTTCAAAAAATAACACCTCAACATGAAACTCTACTACATCCTGTCCCTCATCACCCCAAATTTTCTCCCTTTGTCAGAAACTTTATATTTCTGTACCTATTCTTTTTATTGTTTTGTTTCCCCTTTCTAATTAATGTGCTTATATTAATTTTAAATTTTTGAGTATGGTCGGTTTAATTTCTATAAAGGAACATGGGATCAAATTATTTTTTGTATGATTTTGTATGTCATATGATACCCACATTTGTCTGCATCGTCCCAATAGAATTGTGACTATCATCCACTTAATACTCCATTGTTCTGCTTTGAACAGGTGATTGTGGCTAACAGTAGAATTTACGGCTTCTTCTTCCCATAATGAAATACAATCACAATACAATCATAACGGCACTCTCAGTCTCATTGTGACTTCTCAGATGTATGGACAAATTTTAAAGCTATTATATATTGACAGGAAAATCAACTTTTACTCATCTTGTATGACCTCCAACTTTCTGATTGGTTCTTGACAAAAGACAGAATTCATTTTTTCCTCTAGCTAGGCTGCAGTGTAGATAATACCATGTTGAAGATTTGACCTTGTCCAATTGTGGAACTGAGTTAATCAGCCTCTGTTGTCAGAGAACCTCACTCTGGTCTCTGAAATGCAGGGTTTGGAGGGAGGACAAATGAACGTGGAGACAGAGTAAACCCTGTCTCTCAAACTCGAAATGGAGTCTTGAAGACAATTTGAAACTCACCTAGTGCTTGGGCTTTATGTTAGAGGCGCGGGTGTCCTGGAAAATCTTGGATTTCACTGTGAAACTTGCCTGCCCAGGAAACAAGCTGAAGGCAGGTCCTGGGGATGACAGAGCCAACCAGGGACATCAGCAGCTCTGCTAGAGCGTGTGAAAACTAAAACCGGCTGCTGCGTCTGCCCATTCGCTTGCACAGAGCGGACCTGTCGCTCTGAGGCCATCTCAGCCGCATGGCTGCAGGCTGTGCACGCGTTCTCCAAGCTCGTGGAGAATGCTCTGAATCGAGTTGTGATGACTGAGTTAGGTAAGTTTTAAAATACAACATTTTGAAAAATGACCTACTTGCTAACTGTGCAATGGAACACCCCAAACAGAAGGAGGCATGAGAGCCCTTGGGAAGAAGATAACAGCCAGTGAACACCGCAAGAAGGCCTTGTTGGCATACTACTTTTGGAACAAGTCCTTAAATGTGTGTATGCACTGGAAATACAGTGAGGCACTTTTAAGTAGAAGAAACACATTTTAAAGTGGGTACTGGAGTTTTCCTTGTGCCTCTCCCACCCAACCAGAAATCCATGGAAAAGCAGTCTGGAAATACAGTTCAGCCTAGCCCTTTGACGTGTTACACAGCCACCACATTGTACAATTAGTGCTTTCTTTTTCTCGGAGCACACTTTCTTTATGAGACACTTGCTCTGCCGTTTTCTCCAACATCACACGCTGAGGTAGCCACACACGTGCCCTAACTAACACACAGAGAAGCGACTGCAGGTTCTGATAACGATGTAAGAGGAACTTCACTGTCTAGAACTTCACAGGCTTACTTCTAAGCTTTGTACTTATAAATCCCCAAAGATCTATGAGGGTCAATCATGGCATATTTTGCTGCTTCTGAAAAGGTAAGCATAATAAAATACTTTCAAGTACTGTCTTAGAACTCCTTTAACAAACAGTATAGCATAACACTTTGCTTAACAAGAAGCTTACATATAGATCCTACTTGTAAAGTAGCCTTCGTTGGGAACTTATTTCATGTCAGCCACCCTTTTACATGTAACATAATTCAATTTGCAAAACATATGAGAGATAAGTGACCTTAATCTCATTTAAAAACAGAGAAACAAAGGTTTCTCATGGTTCAAAAGTATCCCTACTGCTTATATGTAATAAATGTTAAGCCAGAACTGAAATCAAGTCTACTAGATTTTATTCTCTGTGAGTACATGTGTCATCCATGTGAATAAACTGATAAACCTTTGAAAGAAAAGCTTAATTCACTATGTATGTTTTCAGAATAGCTTTTTGAGAATTCCTTTAACCAATTCCGACTGGCAGTAGCTTTTAAAGGCTTATATGTAGTTGTTTTTTTGTTTAGGAACCAGAAGAGAACATACATTTGCATCAAGAATTTCACTGAATCCAAATTTCCCTTCTAATGACTTAACCCAGTGTTAGGAACTAAAATAGAGGCTGCTAGCAAAAGTTTTAAAATATTTCACCCTGCTATGCTTAGATCCAGACACATGAATTAAGTGAACAGTCTATTTTGTTCTTGTTTGTAGAGAGCACTTGGTCTTACAATACAAGTGACAGTGCAGTATTAATCATTGGGAGCCTTATCTGAAATGAGCAGACACTTTTCAGAAGAAGATGTAAAAGCAGCTAAGAAGCATGTGAAGAAATGCTCAACATCATTGGTCATTCAAGAGATGCAGATGAAAACAACACTGAGATTTCATCTGACTCCACAAAGAATGGCTGCTATCTTGAAATTAACCAGCAATAAAGGCTAGCGAGGATGTGGGGAGAAAGGAACCCTTTTCCACTGTTGGTGGAAATTGTAGACTGGTACAACTGCTATGGAGATTCTTCAGAAAACTAGAATTAAAGGTCCAATTTGAACCTGTTATTCCTCTGCTGGGGATATACACAAAAAAATTAAAAGATTTATATCACAGAGACATATGTGCACCCATGTTCATAGCAGCTCAGTTTGTGATAGCTAAATCTTGGAAACAACCCAAATGCCCATCAACTATATACTGGATAGAGAAGATTTTTTTTAAAGAATGGAGTATTACTCTGACATTAAATGTGATAATTTTGAGTCATTTATATTCAAATGGGTGTACCTTTCAGACATACTTAAGTGAAATAAATACATCAGAGATGAGTAAATATATCTTTCCTATGGTATGAGAATCTGAAGATGTAATTGGCTTCTAGAATACATGATAGATATTGTGAAACAGTAAATATTCAAAGGTAAATGGGGTTCAGGGGAAGTAACGAGGGGAAAGAAAAAATGTGATTGTGTAAAAAAAGGAAACAAAACTTATGTATACGGGGCAGGGGTTGTAGGTTGGGTAGGGGAATGGGAAATATGAAAATTAAGTCGTGTCATATACTCACGACTTAATTCTCAGCCTCTCACAACGGTACAGATTCTCAATGTTGAGTGTGATCACGGTGTTGTCTATATAATGTAGCAATAAAGATTCAGATTTAAAAATTAAAACAATAATTCAGAGCCTTATTGTTGCCTCTTTTTCTTTGTTGTGGCCTTCAGCAGGGTGACCAGAGGAGGGCTCTTCTGTGGATGGGACCGTGTCCAAGCAAGGCAGGGACTTCAGGGAGAGAGTGGAAGTCAGAATCTTGGTTATGGAATCCAGTGAGCCTCAAAAAATTGCCAGGGTCTGTTTATTACTAATTTTCTCCTTATTGCTTAACTCGCTAATTCTTCTGCTCATCTGTTAACAGGGGCGAACAGTGGGAGCTACCTCACAGATTTGTTGTTGGAAGTATGCTAGGTAACGTATGAGAAATTGTTAGGATGATAAATGATGAATAGCAAACAATCAGTGTTAGGTATTGCTGTTGCATCATGATCATTGTCCCTGACATTGTCATTATTGGAACACACGAACAAGAAGGCCATGATGAAGGAAAGAGGGGGTCTCTGCACCTCCAATGAAGCTGGAGGTTAGGAAGCAGGCTGTAGTGCATGCACACTGACTCATTTGTGGGAAGCACCCAGTGTGAGAACCAGGAGACGTGAGACTAGCCCTGAGCTCAGCCTGCTGAGCCGTAGGAGGAGAGGTGTGAGACTAGAGGGTCACCAGGTGGATAGGGCATTGTAGGTACTTGTCCTCAGACCTTGAGTAATTATTCCCTACTACTCAATATGAACGGGTGAAGTGCAGAATTTGTTCATTCAAAATGTATTTCTGGGAGGTCTTTTAAGGGTCTGGCACATTCTACTCTAGGAATTATGGCACAGTCTTCAATGAAGGAGATAAAAATCTGCAATTCTGAGGAGTTTTCATGCTTAGAGATTATATACACATATACTTATATAATTTCATGTATAGGGATATATATTATAAAAATGATAAATTTAGAAATAATAATGAAAAACAAAACACATTATAGATCACTCTGAGAGGCAAGTTTGGAATTTGAAATCGTGGTCAGAGATGATTCCACAAAATAGGGAACATTTTATCTAAGGACTGCAGGAATGCTGGAGCACAGAAGGAATATTTGGGCAGAGGAAACAGCAAGTACAAGGCTTTGCAATATAACTGGATTGTCTTGTTCAATGAAAAGTGAAAAGCAGCCACTGTGCTCCATGTAGTGAAGCAGGGAGGAGACAGGAGAGGATGAGTTCAGAGTTCACTGTGGTCGTGTGTGTTGGGGGATGGGAAAGAGGAACATGTCACGTAAAGGTGTCGAAGCCACTGCAAGGTGTTTGCTTTTAATTCTAAGTCTGATGGCAAACATTAGCAGATTTGAAACAGATGAGTGATGTAATTGCACTTAAATGTTAAAAGACATCAAAAGTTTAACTGGGGCTAGCATGATAGAAGAAAAAAAGGAAAACTGGGGTTAGGCCACCGACGAATAAGATCAATTACTTGATCTAGGACGCTGGTGTCGGTGTGGTACAATGTGACAGGCCTATCAATGTGCTTTAAAGCACAGGTCGTCAAGGTTTGTTGCTGGCTTCAATTTGGAGCTGGAGAGAAACAGAAGGGATTACGGTAACTGTGAGTTTAGTCCTGATTTTCTAGACATGTCAAGGTTACCAGTTACTATGACTGGGATATCAATGAACAAATGAAGAAGGATTGATCACAGATGTGTAGAAAAGAAGAATCAATGAGACATATGTATAGTGATGGACACATAAGTGTTAATTTTGGACGCTCACCAGTCATCCAGATGATGCGAAGGCGGTAGTGGAAGGATAACGGAGTCTGAAGTTCAGAAAAGGCATCAAGGTTGGAGGAACTCACTTGTAAGTCATAAGCATATGAGTGACATCTAAAACCATGAGATTAGATGAGGTCAGCAGGAATGTAGATAGAAAAGATAGAAGAGCTCAACGGGATGAGATTCATAATACTTCAAAATGTGGGTGGCTGGTTGATGAAGAGGAATCAGTAAATAATTCTGAGACTCAGAGTTGTAAGAGGAAAGCCAACAAGGTGTGGGGTGCCAGAAGCCAAGTGAAAAGTGTTTCAAGGCTGGGGGACAGCCACTGAATTATTTAGAAAACCAGGCAGATATGTGACGATCTTCACATAAATGAGCTTATTCCTTACTTGGCAAGTACTGAGGGATTTTTTTCTAAATTAAGTAGTCTTATTTAAATGTTGGCCTCTGTGTGTAACTCTGGATAGAATATTGTAATATCTGTTGAAAGGGTTAAGCTATCTCCCTTCTGTCTTCTCAAAGCAATTCCTGTTAGTAGTCATCACACCAAACTGCTGTCTTGATGATTATGTTTATTAAATGAATTAGTAAGTGAAGAAAAATTCCGTCATTTATTTTTCCTCTGAGGGAATCTAAAGGTTCCATTTATTTTACATATTCGACTTCATTCTAGTTTAAAACTTTTTTTTTCTTTTTGGACAGAAGTGATTTGATCTTGTAATGCTTTCTATAATGCTGTCTAAATTGCTAGGAGACAGCTAAGGAGAAAAAGGCCAGCCCTCTTACAGCCTGGATTACTCCCAAGACACAGCATCTTCCATTTCCTATTATGGCAAATGTCTGTGCTTGATAATTACCTTAGGCCATTAAAATATCTGCTCTCAGCCTACTCTAGGGTCCCTGGCAATTTATAGCTGTGATATATGGCTTTCATTATTAGTGAAACCGGAGATAGAATTTCACCTTGGGTGTTCCTGAAATTGGGTTACCTGTGGGGGTGTTGTTGGGATCAGAAACCAAAGCAGAAGAGTGTAATCATATTATTAGCAAGGGGAGGTGATGCCAGTGTATTAGCAGGGCTGCAAAAGACTTCTTATTTCAGTACTCAGGACAAGCAGAAGTTTTCTAGACAGCTCTTTCTATTCTTTCAGTTGGTATGTTCTTTGTTCCTGCTATACGTAATATTACCTAGTTAGCTACAAAGACATTACTCTGTGTTTTCCCTAGCAATGATTTTTCTGCTCATTCACTCATTTATGAGACACCTATTAACCAACTAAGGAATAGTATTATCACAATATAATTTATGAACACAACTTTATCGATATTTGAAAATTAAGTGTGAATTTTTCTGCTATTATGAGCAGTCTGACTCTGAGTTAGATGTTTACTCCTTTCAATACCCAACCTGCTAACTTATAAAGTGGTCATGTTGAAACGTGTTATGCACATGTACAATTCTCTTACAGTGGGTGTAATCAGTATGTACTGCCAACATATACAATAAGAGTTAAAGAAATGGAAATGACATTGACTTTTCCTGATGTGAATTGGGTATTGCTATTGCTCAGGGTGAGGGCTTGATGGAAAGAGAAGAGGGTACTTGCCTGTGTGATGTCTGGATACAGGTCCAGTCCTGTCTGTTTGGCCATCAAGGACAGTTGCTACTGCTGAGCCACCTCCTAGCAAATATTACTCAATTTCCCCTCTTAGATCACTTTTCCAGCTCTGGTCTCCTGGATATTTTTACTTTTCATTTACCCTTTTTAAACTCCCTTAGGATCTCAAGATACTTCCTCCATCCTGCCACAGCAACTTCCAAATTCTTCAAAGACATCTTCTTTCTTTTCCTCTCACTATAGTGCTTTTTGATCAGCCAAAGACTTTCTAAGTTCAAAATACTATTGGGCTCAAATTATCAACCACAGAATAAATGGTCCTCCGGTACTTCAGGGTCAATTTTGAAATCAACGACTATGGTTTGAAATCAATGACTATGGTTTGAAATCAATGACTACAGTTTGAAATCAATGACTACAGTTTTAACTTGTGAGTAGAAAGACAGGAATTTTGCTTCTTTTTTGAAATTTATTTTGAAATACTCTTTTTGATGCTCTTACAAATGGAATTGTTGTGTTAGTTTCATTTCGGGTTTGTTCATTGTTATGTGTAGAAATGCAATTGATTTTTTAATGTTGATTTTGATTCTGGAACATTGTTGAATGATTTTATTATTTCTGATAGATTTTAGTGCATTTTAAAGATTTTCTATATACTTAATTTATATACTAACAAGTAGTTTTAGTTTTTCAGTCTGGATGCCTTTTTCTTCTATTTTCATTTATTAATCTGAAATAAATTCTTCCCTAATTGTCTTCATTATAACTTTAATATCGAACAGTTCAATATTGAATGCAAGTGATAATAACAGACATCCTTGCTTTGATTTTGCTATTAAGGATCAAAGAATTTACTCTTTCACCTTAAATGTGATGTTAGCTGTGACTTCTTCAAAAATGCCCTTCATGAATATGTATAAGTGTTCTTCATTGTCTACCTTCAACTGTTCTATTCATAAAAAGATAAGATTTTTTAAATTTATGGATTTATTCTCAAAGACATGTGATTTTCATCCTTTTTTCCATTCATAGAGTTTTTGCATTAGAGAATTTTCAAACATTCAACCAACCATGCATTCCTCAGATAAATACTACCTGATAATTTCCTGTTATGATATGAATGTTGTTGTCAAGCAGAAATTATTATGTTGGACTCTAGTATCCAATGTATTATTGTGACATAGAGACTTTAAAATGTAATTTGGTCTCAAAGGCCATGACTCTTAAATGGGATTAGTGCCCTTGTAAAATAACCTCGAGGAGTCTGCTTTCTATTCCCACCATGGAGGACATGTGTGGAGATAGCTGCTGTACAGACCTCCACCAGATGTAACACACACTCTGTCGGTCCTTGGTTATGAGTGATTCAGATTCCAGAACTCTTAAGTAATGAATTCCTGTTGTTTATAAATTAGCTGTGAAGATGTTTTGTTGTAGCAGCCTGAAGAAAACTAAGACATCTTACTTGAGCTGTTGTAGAAAACACATGCTGTGAATCTTAAGCGATTTCTTTTCCTACAAGATTTGGTAATATACTAACTAGCTCCTGATCTGGTAATAACTTCAGAAGATTGGAGAAGGGTGCTGCTGCGTCTTCTGGGTGCTGAGGGCAAGCATGAAGGGGTGCATATCACATCTGTTTTCTCATCTTCACGTTTCAGATTTCATGGTGTTTTAACTGAGATGTCATCAGTGTATTTTCATGTCACAGAGTCAAATATCAGCCACCCTGCAAATTTTAGTTAAATTTTGGGAAAATAAATGATTCTCACCTTATAATACTCCTTGCCCATAAAATAAAATAATTAAAACAACCTTTTAATCAAGCATGAAATTGAGATTGTCACTGAGTCCGACTTCTGTACAGAGTAACTATACTAAGGTTCCTGTGTTCTTAGGAGCACTGCCTTATTTAATCCTATATAAACTGATGAAATAGGAATTATAGGAGTCATCCCCATCTTGTAGACAGTGAAACCATTGTGAAACATGAGTCTCACCAAGAATTTTCCAGTCAGAAAGGCAGAACTAGAGCCTGTTTCCAGAAACAGTGCTCTTGACCTTCAGTTGTAAAGGTCAAGACTGAATTTCCTCTTTAGGAAGCAGTATGTGAAAGTAGCTGATCCTTGGTAATAAGACAAGTGATTTCTTTTTATGGATAGTCAGAATGATTAGAATGGTTCATCTTCTCAAACTAAACCAAATTTCACCTTTAACTTGTCATTCAGAAGGGTGAAGATGCTTAAATGTCTTCTTTGAGGCTTCCAACATAGAAACAAGTCTTCTGATTCTCGGATGACATCTCTCATGCTTGAATGCAACTGCTTTATATTTTCTTTTAGATATATTGTGCATAAGAAGAGGAGGAAGGGTGAACACTCACAGAAATATCCAACATTGTAGATATATGTACGTGTTGTAAGCAGAGGGCCAGTGACAGAAAACAAAACGTTCACATTCTTATGTAATTTGTTCCAGCGTAGACATAGCTGGAGTATCTAAACTCAAGTGCAAGGCTCACATTCAAGTTTAATATTTGTCATTCTGTCTTCAAGTCACTTCATTGTAAGTGGCAATTTATTCACTGTTGTTATCATAGTCTCTATCTCTTGGTGGGTTTTCTGTTGCTGTAACTGAATACTAGAAACTGGGTGATTTATAGAGAATGAAGATTTATTTAGCACATGGTTCTGAAAGCTGGTAAAATCATAGCATCAGCGCCTGCTTCCTCTCTAGTGATGGCTTCTTCAGCCATCATAACATACCATAGGGCATCATATGGTGTCTCCATCACTTTCTCATCATTGGAACAATGTACCCTGTACCCACAACTCCAAGGAAGAAGGGTTTATTTTGATTCATGGTTTTTGAGAGTGTAGTCTGCAGTTGACTGGTTTTGAGGCAGGAAGAACATGGTGAAATCATCTGGTGGAGAAAGGCTCTCACAGGCCAGGAAGCAGAGAGGAAGGGAGAAGCCAGGGAGGGAGAGAGACCCTTCCAGTTCACCCCCATTTCTGCCTCTTCTGAACAGGCCCATTTTCTTTTCCTTTTTCCTTTTCTCTTTTGGTTTGCAGCACCAGCAATGAAATTCAGGACCTTGTGCTTGCCAGGCAGGTGCAATGCCACTGAGCTATATCCCTGGCCCATGGCCCATTTTCAACAATACACTTAGCTATGGATTCTTTAGCACATTAACTTACTAATGAGTATAGTGCCACCAGGCTCCATCCACCTTCCAAAAGCCCAGTGTCTGAACACAGAGACTTTGGGGGTCCATTCAAGATCTAAACCAGGATACATGATGAGACTGAACAAGCCTGTTAGTTTGACTCTAACTTCCTCCCATCTTACAAGGCCAGTAATTCTACTTTGGAGGCCTGGCCTTCGTGGCTTTTCCTAATCCTAATGACTTCCCAAAGCTCCTGCTTCTAGTACTACCACCATGAATTTGGGTATCAAGTTAGAGATGAATCATGAGTTTGTGATCAACACATTCAAACCATAGCAATAGTGCGTTTCTGACTCTTGTCCTGATTGTGGTTTATTATCATTTTTGGGGTCTGACTTAAGTTTTCCCTCCACCCTATTTCATCCAATATGAAGTAACCAAAAATGAAGCAGAAAAAAAAATCTAAGACAGGTGGAAAGTATTAAAATCTTTGATGTGCTATATGCTTTCTTGCTTAAATATTAAGTGGGATTAGAAATGATTACAATTAAGTCTCTACAGTGTGGTTCAAACAACACTGAGCCAGAAACCAGAAAATGAACAATGCCCTAAATCAGGCAGCAGTAGGTCACAGAGGCAGAACTGTGCTTTCTTGGAGTAGAAGTCTATACCAACTATTAGAGTGACACAAAATCCTGCCTCAAAAATTCCAGTAGCACTTTAAAATGCAATTTGAGCTGGGTGTGGTGGCTCACATTCGTAATCTCAATTTGGGAGACAGAGGCAGGAGTATTGCTGAGTTTGAGGCTTGCCTGGACTACATGAACTACAAAGTGAGACCCTATCCCAATAAACAAACAAACAAATGAATAAAATGCAATTTGAAAAATTCAGATTTAGCAGGGGATGGTGGCTCATGCCTGTCATCCCAGCCCTCGGGAGACAGAGGCAGGAGGATTGCTGAGTTCGAGGTTTGCCTGGGCTACATAATGAATTCAGGGCGAGCCTGAACTACAAAGTGAGACCCTGTATCAACTTAAAAAAAAAAAGTAAAAAGAAAAGTTCAAATTTTTATTAAAAATTATGAAATTAAAATATAATTTTGGAGGATTGTCACAGAAATGGGTGTTCATTCCTGTGATGAGTAAGTATTGATATTTTCTGGAGCATAATTTGGCAGTATTAATCAAGAATCTGATCATATCTTTCATCTACTAGCATATTCATATGTCATTTTATTTACTAAGACTAGTTGAATAGATGCATTTTATTCTATCAAATGGTTATTAACCATAATTTTTGTCATTAGATACCCTAGCATGCTTGTTTTTAAGAATCGTTTCTATTGCTGATAAAAGATGCTAAAAATACTTTTTAAATTTTGGTGACATATATGCATGAAATTAAAAAATAAATAACGCAACAATGGTTTTAATTTCCCTTCTAATTGTTTTTGTTTCCTAACCTTGCAAAAATCAGCAAGACTTGGAAAGTAATTTTTTTAAGTGTTAAAATGGATCTTTTCAGAAGGAAAGGAGAGCAAGGAAATTGAGCTCGTTGCTAGCACCTGCGGGGATATGGCATCAGTCTGTCAAAGCACAGGCCCGCGGGATGGGAGACGGGACAGAAAAGTCAGGTTAGTTTTCAGGGACTGTGTGGTCATTGGGAATGGCAGGATGTTAGGATCAAGCAAAAGCAGCCAACCTGGCTATCAGTCCACTAAGACCCAGTAAGCAAGCAGCCACCCACTTTAGAGGAACGTTAGCCCTGCTGAGGGGCCAATGAGTGCACAGAACAGTTCCTAAAGTACCCTACGGTTGCCTTTCTTCGCTGTAGTGACACACACACCCACATAGAGACGAGGAGAGTGCCTGTTTTACTAGAGCTCCTCCCCTCTGCTTGCATTGACCCCAAGAGACCTGGTTCCTGACGATTCTGCAGTTTCCTGTCTTTTTGTTTGCTGGGATTACTGTCACTCATGTGCTTCCTCCCTTTTGATTGGACATTAGAAGAAAGACCCTTTTTGGGCCGGGGATTTAGCTCAGTAGTTCCGGCATCTGCCTGGCAAGAGCAAGATCCCATATTCAAACTCCAGTACCTCATATCACAATGCCAGGAGTGGTGGCTCACGCGTGCAATCCCAGCACTCGGGAGGCTGAGGCAGGAGGGTTGCTGTGAGTTCAGCATAGCCCGGGTTACATAGTGAGTTCAGGCTGAACTACAAAGCAAGACCCCATCTCAAAAAGAAGAGGAAGAGGAAGAGGCTTTTTCCGTGTGTTTTTGTGACTCAGCACAATTCTCTGAGAGAAGAAGATTCTACAGAGCTGGTACTATAGTTGTTAAAGACTTAGGGCCTGTGTCGGAAGGACTCAGGAACCAGTTTGAAGAAGCTCCCACTGGCTGAATTTGGGATAATTTAACATTAATAAGTGAGAATTAGACTGCACAAATCAAATGTGTTTACACCTAAGATTTCATAATTATACTGTAAGTGTAAATATTAGTAATTTGGAGGATTTTATAAAGTAATTATGAGTTTGAAAACTGGTAAATTAGGGAAAAGAGCAGGTATGTATCCACACTGATCTTCAGAAGCTCTCCTGAGAGTAAATGAAAAGTTCCTAAACAGTGATACTTACTTTTTAAAGCACTCTAGCTAATAAATGAAGAGAGCGTCAGATTAGAATACATCCATTAGTTAAAACAGTGGATGCAGGCACTGATCATCAGTTCCTGCTGCAATTATAGAAAGGAAGGTGATTCACATTATGGATCTCCTGAAGGAAGTTCCTGCGACTCACAAAATATTCCTGCCAAAATACGAAGTCTGGTTTGGTTTCTAGATCTGATGTCTAATTTATGATGTCTAATTTATAATAGAAGATAGAAGACAGAAGAACATGTTAAGTGACACTATACAGATTTATTTCGACATGGAGCACCATATGTCACCTGTCTCCTACCGTTTTTTTTTTTTGCAAAGACAACAGAATAAAAGAAAAATGAGGGAAGAAGTATGAGTTTAGAGTGACATAGAGGACACAACAATCTTTTAGGTTTTCTGTGACATTATGGGAATAGTTTCAATAAGTGATTATAGAGTTTCTTTATGGGATAGTCAGATATGTGTGAACATAGGTTGGATATTTTCTAATATGAAGGAATAATTATTAAATTTTTAGGTATAATAATACATTACAGTTGTTTCATTTATGTACCTACTCTGAAACTTTTTTTATGAAACAGTAGAATACCTGAGCCTTTTTGTAGTGACCCAGTGGGAAAGAGAGAAAGGGACAAGGATGATTATAAGATTGCTCAGAAATGGATAATTTTGAAATCTAGACACTAGGTATAGAAGATTTATTGAGTCTTCCTTTTAGGTATATTTTTAATTTTTAACAAATTTCAAATACTTAGGCTTGACTAGTGGTTGGGTTATATAAAATGGAAAGGGGGTGAATCCTGGCTGTGGGTCTCAGAATCAAAAGTACAGGGCAATAGAAATCCTTGAAAATAGGTGGATATTTGTGCCACGTTACGGAAACAGCTGGACCCCATTGATCCAACTAGCTTTGATAATTAGCTCTCTGCACCCCAGAACTCAGAGGCAATTGACTTTGAACACATTTTTGGAAGGTGTATTTGTGCAGACATAAAATATGTCCTGACCCAGAAATTCATAGCTTCAGCTAGGCCAGCCCAGGGCTTCAGGTGTGAGCCTTTTAATTACCTGACTTCCAGATCTCCCCTACTCTATTCCCTAATATTTTAAAAGTAGAAATTTCTCAAAAGTCTTGTGAGGCGAGTGTTGTTAGTGCTCTCAAGAGCTGGGCTCACACCCAGGAAATCAAATCATATTAGGAATTAAACTAATTGAAAACAAGCCCTGAGGTTCTGGCACATCCACAGCAGCTCCTTGTTTGGTCCAGGTGGCCTTTGTGTGTACAACAGGTGGTCTCTCCGAAATCGCATGCGAACTGAGCTTCTAGAAATCTGATGGTGTGTTAATGGTTCTTTGAAAGAAACTTCAAGTTAACAGAATTCTAGTACATTTCTTTACAATGGATCTCTTCACCCATATTTTATTTCTTTGTACACCTGAATATGAAGTATTGTACAAAAGGCTGTGTGGGTGGAATTAGCTTTTTCAAAATATTTTACCAGTGAAATCACCCCTTTGTTGGCTCTTCAAAGCATACAGAATACACTCTATGATGATCATGGATTTCTGGCAGTCTTGGGAGACAGTAACAGAGTGAGTGATTGTGAGTCCTTTTAAGTTAGAAAGTTTTGGAATGGAATTCCTTTTACCCCCTTACTGTATAAGTAAATTTAAGTGAAGTTTAACTCCCTTTTATTTTGAAAAAAAAAAAAAAAAAGTGATCTCACCAGCCTCAGGTATAAAGCAGTGGAACAATGAACACCTTGAAAAGTCATTGTGAAGATTAATAAGAATATCCTCAACAGTCAGTGAAGTGGTAGACTTCACAATATTATTGTATGTGATCTATCTTTAATAAAGCAAATTGCTGAGGTAATTGGTAATGCAATCATAATTGTGCCAATGCATAAATGTTCAGGCAGTCAGAGGGTGATTAATTGTTAGATCTCACAGGGAGCTGAGAGCTCGTATGGTTCAGTCTTCTGAGTTTCCTGATATCTGGGATGACAGATTTACTCAAGCAGTCACACGACTGTCACAGGTTCAGATTCAGATTCAATATTTGTGGACCAAATGCTACTTTCATCCATGCATAGAACAATGCTTTTAACAGTACACACGAGTGAGATCCAACCACTGTGTTTTATACCTTATGATCATTGCTGTCTATACCCAAACCCTTGGAAGTTTGTTGTGTGATTATTTTCCGTCACACGTGAAGGAAGTGAGAGTGTACAATATGGAATCACACCCGCAGCAGTGACTTACTAAGCAGCCAGTGCCTATTAGCTATGGTTATGTTCTTTGTGGTTTTTCTGAGTCTCTCTAAGTCTGTCTTCTGAGGCGCTCATTAAATTTTCTGTCTGGTAGGAGTCCCAAAATGTAATAGGCATGGTGCAGTGTGGAAAAAAAAAAAACAAAACTTCTTCTGCGTCCAGAGCTCTGATTACTTGCTTCAAATATCATCCAGTTCTCTATTCAGTGACTATGACTTTCAATTGGTTTAACTACCTCTCAGACTGTTTTAGTTTTGTGTTTAAGTTTTTATTGCTCAAAATGAATCATGACATGGAAATATAGCAAAATGTTGAAATTGGTTATATAAGATGGATAAGGGATTTAAAAAGTGATATTCTGGATTTTTGTTGTTGTTGTTGTTTAAAAAGTAACAAATCTTAAACTACTAAGCCATAAATCTTTTTACTGCTGTGTTGTGAGTACCTGGCACAGAACTGGTGTTCAGTAGACACAGATTGAGATGCATGATTAAAAACTAAATAAATTGTGCTTCCTTACATAAATTAGTTTTTTTAATTATCCTTTAACATGAAGAAATTTTAATACATGTGAAGAAACTGCAGCTCAAAAGGATAAAGATACTATCTGAATTAAAATGGCTAAGGAGAGAGCTGTGTTTAAAGCTAGTCTGTTTTGACACCAAAACCTGTTATTATGCTATCAGGTATAATTATTTTCATGCTAGAAACTTAGTACTTATGAAAGTCTAACACATGCTATTCAGAAAAATAGTATCCATTGTTAAGTAAGCCAGGAAAACTGAAAATTGTGACGGTCCTCTGTTGAGTGGTTGGACTTTACCTAAGTGAGGGCCTGGACCAGGTTGCTCCCACATTGTGCCAAGAAAACCAAATCTCAGCTGTTTCTGTAGATAGAGAAATGTTCTGGAATCTTCTATAAAGCCGAGAATTCTCCACCAAGATACATCCTAATTTCTCTGCCTGTTTTTTAAACTACCAAATTGTATCTGGTTGCTTTGGAAACTAAAAGAAAGGAGAGAAACATGCAACTAGTGAGGCTTTCCCTTTTCTGAATCAGAATCTTTCTACAGTAGTGAGAGGCTGACAGAGCTAGCAAGCCTCCAGCTACTGTCTTCCTAATCAGTCGTTCTGTGTCCCAGGCTCTCATTGGCTTTTTCACTAAGGCAGAAGAACAAGCCCCAGATGGTTCCTCTAAAACTAACCTTTGTGCTCCAGGCATTGGCCAGTCCATCTGGCCTTTTATGCATATTAATGGGCTTTTCATGTGAGCCCTTGAAGTCAGAAATGGAAATGTCCTTGTTTTGTGGGTTCCTATGTTGCCAAGAAATAAATAATTGAAAACAAAGATAGCAAGACTCAGCTGTTTAGGCCTGTGCTCACCGCTTGTCTTGTCGTGCTTAACGGGATCCTGAAAGAGATTTATTAGACCATATGTAACTTTCCTCATTTTCATTCTTCATTGGCACTTCTCTGATTTTCCATCTTTCTTAACTTTAGTTTTGTCATAATGTGATAAATCTTTTGAATTACAGAAGGTCCTTGACCTGGAATGGTTTGACACATGGTTCTTTGATTTTATGATAGTGCACATACACATACAGTATGCACTTCACTTTGCACTTTGATCTTATCGTGGGCTCAGAGTATGTGCTTTGGCACTCTGGGTGCTGAAGAGAGGGATCAGTCTCAGCCTTCATTCAGCCGCGCACTGCTGCGGGTAAACAACCAGTGCCTCTCAGTGTGTTCTGTGGCTAAACTGCGGGGTTTGCGGGATGAGGTGCATTGAATGCACTTTCAGATCAGAACATTTTCATTTAATAATGAGAATATGGGAATGTAACCCCATCAAAAGTCAAGGAACGTCTGTGTTTGGTTTTTAGTGGACAACGCTATGGGAAACAACATCCATTACAGTTTTCACTTAGCAGTCACCATCAATCTTGTAATCTCTGTAAATTACCCCCATTTTTAGACCAAGTCTATATCTTAGAGACGAAATGACTTGCCCATTTAGTGCACAGCTGGATACACATGCTAAAAGGTTAGTTTTAGGGCATGTACAAACACATAGGGTATATACACATGGTAAGGATGATTAATGACTGTTTCTCCTCTATGCATTTACCATGCTTTATATTTTATTGTTATATTAGAGAGAACTCCATCTACTTAGCCACAGAAATCTTGTGTTTACTCTCTTTTGATTGCGTCATTTTTTCCTTGCATTTGATTGTTTTTTTTTTTACTCACCAGAGCCCTAGGCCCCATATAATATATATTCTATCAGAATATTTATGATATTAATGTGTATTTATATAGTCTAAGGAAGCTATGCCATCTAGGTTGTGTAAGTACAACTATGATGTCCATATAATAACAAGGTTATCTAATGATGCAATTTTCAGAATGTAACTTAATTATTAAACAACATATTCAACAAATTAACACAGCATATTCAGAATATGAACCTGGTTACATTGTCAAATGTGTGCTCATTTTTTAATTATGCCAAATTCTGTGTAACAGAAATCTGTAGCAATGACTTTTGCTCTAGCCATGTCTACGGTTCCTGGTACTTTAAGCTCTGGTCCCAATTGTGCCTTACAGCAATGAAAATGACTAGTGCACTGAAAAGAACAGGAGGAGGGACATTGTGGGCATATGTACCTTAACTCTTCCAGATGCCCAGTGAAATACCACTTGAGTAAAAACTATGAGAAAACAAAAGTACCAACATGCCAGCCACAGAAGGATTACATTAAAAGTAAAAACAAATAAAGAAAACCAGCCAACCAAACACAAAGCATATGTCTCAGCCAAAACAATAGTTTGGAAATTTGCCCCATTTTCTAATTCTCTAAAACTTTTTACTATATGGTATAACTATGATCTATCTATTCTTCGAATGTTTGAGCATTCTCTATCAGTGACAGGTGAAGAATTTTGTACTATGAGGTCAGGAATCTCCAAAGATATTGATCATACACTTACAATCAATAGTTTTAGGGCATTGGTAATTATTCAAGACATAGGTTTTGGAGTGAATCCTACTCTGCGTCTACCTGTCAGCAACAGAATAACTTCAACTGAACAAATATTAAATATTAGTAATAACTGCCTGATTTTTTACATATAAATATAATAGAAGTTATTATATTTTTGTACAATCTGTTGATTTATCTTGTGTACTCTTTTAGTATATGTGCTGCCAAAGCGAGCACTATCTCATGTACTCTTAAATTGTTTGTCTACTAATCATAACCCCAGGCTGAGATGATTTTATTTTTCTTCCACTAATAACCATCAGTGTCTCTGCTTGACCCTTGCTTAGTGGAAAATGCATGCCATATCAGTGAAGTTGAATTGTCATCTCCTGGGGCTCCCGATGCATCCAGAGGGTATGTTATAGATGAGCGGTCTGGATAAAGTAATCTTAACAGCTCTCTCATATTTAGCTTTCCACAACCGGCTGTTAAAAGACATTGCAGTTCTCTCAAACTTAAAGTTGAAGCACAAAGGAAGACTACTGTTTGAAGACTAATCATCTGCTCTCCTAGTTTGTCTCGGGAATTCATCGTAAACCATGCAATGAATAAACACACTAAAGAAAAGCATGATTTCTTTTTGTAGGTTCATATAGCAGACCATAAAAGAAACATATACTTGGCTAGCAATAAAATCTATCAAAGTTTTTCAACAGCCCCATATTTTTTACATTCTTTCGCTGCCACCAGCAGATGCCTCCACATATGTTCTTTGATTTTATGGGTGCATTACAACGGCATCAAAGCTGTTGTAACATTGCAGGCATGCTTTTATGGGGAGCGATTTCAGCATCCTGCCATCCGCCGGCCCACCCAGCCTTCTGCTGCTGGAATGTGACGGCAAAGACACTTAATGAAGGGGATGGAGGAGAAGACAGAGTGGGTGGCCCAGGACAGGGTCTGTCCTTCCTTCATTCTAGGGAGAGGCACTTGGCAATTACACCCTTTAGCAGTTCATCAGGTCGAGTGGTATCTCTTGAGACAGCTAGGAGGGCAAAATGTCAGAGCATCCTTATTTCTGTCGGCAAATAGCCCATGAAGAAGCAATTTATTTAACCTCTATAATGACCACCTGGTATGCGTATGTGGCTAGGTGCTTTGTTTCCCTTGAGGTGGTCATGGTTACATCACTTTGTCACTACATGCTATAATCACATGATTATGCCATCAGGGCTGAGCATCAAGGCTGCTTCTCAGGACAGATGTATTTCTCCTCTGGTTTTCATTTTTCCTTGGGTTTAGATAGTAAGTGGTATAGAAGGCAGAACCACCCAAAGACACAGTCACTCCCCTCCACTCTTGCTTTGCTGTCTGCAGAAGGCACAGACTTGAACATGCCTCAGTCCTGCCTCATGATAAACACTTGGCAGGCTGCGCACTAGGGCAGGGCTGGGGGCAGAGGATGCAAGGGTATGTGCAGAAGACAGGACGACTTCCTGTTGGCACCGAAGGATAGAAGCTCATGTTGCCACCTTTGAAAGTCTGAACAAGGCTTCTTTTAAAAGCGGTAGAGGAGCTTCCATTCTTGTTCTTCAAAAGTTGCATTTTGATTCAAGAGTGAGTCTTCATTGAAACCGTGCGGTAAAAGCCATTTTCTTCAAAGTGATCTGTGTTTCCATAAGCTAGGTCTTAACTAACCACTTTGAATATCAACTGGATATTCATCAAGGGTAAGGTTGAAGCAGTTCGTGGTGGGGCAGGTCTTAAATTCAACTCCTACGTACCTGGCTCTGCACTCAGGGGCAAGCTGCTCAGTTATGGACTCGTTGCTGCAAACCGGTCTTGACTACCTTTGGCGGAAAGGGGGCACTGCAGTTGCTGATGCTAGAAGAGACCTCAGAAATTAGCCACTGCACCCATGACCCGCCTTACAGTTGACAGAGCTGAGGTGTAGAAAGACTCGGAAAAGATTTGTTCAAGGTACAAATACTAAATGTTTTCAGGGTTGTTTTAATTTTGAGCTTGAAAATCCTGCAGTTGTCACTTTTGAAGCGGATCTCAAGGATGCAGATAATGCTTCTTGGAATGATGTGTGCTTGCGCTGTGCTCCCCCAAGAGCAGTGTGCTGCTTCATCTTTCTGGTCCCGAGTGATCAAGACACCCACGGGGTGATAGGATCTTGAGGTACCGCACCCATAAGTGGATTCATCCAGTGGTGTTCACAGCGGAGTGTGCAGGAGGGTCTCTGGAGGGGTGCACACGGAGAGTTCATCTCTCCCTGGCTGGTGTCCTGAGCTCCACTTCCACCCGCCGAGAAGTGAGCTTTGCTCCTCCACACCCTTCTGCCATGATGCTTCTGTGTTGGAGACAGCTGGGCATGGATTTCTAAGCCCATGACCCTCTAAAGCCGTGACCGCCAAAATAAAACTCCTCTCCTTCAAGCCGTGGGTGTTGGCTAACGTGTCCCAGTAATGACAAAGATGATGAGCGCAGGCAGTAATGATGGGCACGGAACGTGCCACAGTCCCCTTGCCCTTTACATCTGCCGAGTAGGACGCGCCCGGGCTGGTCACCCGAGCTGTGGTTTCTGTCATCGCCGTCCACCGTCCGGAGCATTTGACCCCCTCCCGGTGGTCCAGACACTTACCTGTTTTCATCCCTCTGAATTTCTCTGCTGACATTTTAAGCTAAAAACATCTCTGACTCGCTGATGTTTTGCTTTATCGTAGTTACAAGATTGTTTTCTTTCTGAATGTTATCACGTAAAGAAATCAGAATGCACGTTGCATTGGCAGTGTTGTTCAAATCTATTTTGTAAATTCCTCACACCCTGGAGGAAATGTCTGCAGTTTTTCTTATAGTTCATAAATTCATACTTGGCATCTGTTGAGTGTCCATCCTTCTAGCATCACCTGAGAAAGAATTTAGAGTGAGTTACGTAGCATGCATTTTCTGATAAAATTTCGTGGAAGTGAAGAAAAGAAGCTTCTCTGAATTGGTGAAAATATAGATGATTCATGAAACAGACTCTAGAATATTCTAAATAATATTCTAATCTGTACAGCAAAGGTTTGTTTCAAATTCACTGTTACTTTCCATTTGACAAATGAAGTAAGTGAAACCAATTACACTTCAGTTACTTGTACACGTTTTTAAAAGATAAGCAATAGAACAAGTAGGATTCCAATTCTTCCATCTCGCGTCAAACTCATGTTCGGTACTGCACAGGGAGGCCGCGCGCTGAGCATATTACCATCCCGTATCTCATTTACTTTTCAGACCAGCTCCCTGAGGAAGGTATTTGCAACCACTTTAGAGATCAAGAAACTGAGGCTTGGCTTTAGATAACTTAATTTCACTCAGTAATAAATAAGTCACAGAGCAGAAATACGAATTCAAGTTGGATGAAGTCCAGAATTTATGTTCTTCCTAATGGAATATCTGACTTTTAATTAAAATGTAATTATGACTTCCGCTGGACCACACTATCAATCTCATTTATTTGCTTGGGAACCAAGCCATATTATTACTTTTCTTTCACAGGCCGTTGGTTATTGTCATTCTCTGAATGTATCCCCGAGTGGTAGAGAATAAGGAAGGAAACAAGGAAAGACGTCGGGCTGTGCAGCCAGAAGGAATGGCAGTCAGCGGAAGATGGGACTGAAATTTCCATTTATTTTCCAAGGGTCGCCATATGGAGAAAGGATTAGCTTTTGTTCTAAATGACTTACTAGATCAGAATTATGTCACATGATGAATGTAAGCCACAGGGAAAATATTTTGGATGAGTATAAAGAAAAATAATTCTACAAGTACCAGCTGTCTAAATATGGAGCAGTCTGTCTTGGAATGTGACAACATTCAGAAGAAGCAGGGTGACCCCTTGGCAGGGCTGCTGCAGTGGGGATCTGACGACCTTTAAGGTCCTTGAGTTTGGAGGATTCTCCGACAGGGCTTGGTATCCTGTGTTTCCCTCCCTGGATGCTTGCCGGCTCGTCCTGCGTTCTGGGCCACATTCTCTGGCAGTTGGCACAGGTGCCTTAGAAGCCTAGAAAGCCAAGCAGGGTGGTCTGAGTCATCTTCCACTCCAGGAGTATCAGTCTCCGCCCCTCAAGGAGGGGAAATACTAGTACCTAATGCAACACTGGCCTCCGTTAATGTCCAGCACAAAGGAACAACGAGAACCCAGTTTACAGCATTCCTTTTCATTTGTTTTCCTGCAACTTGACGTCACTATAAAGAAAGAAGACAGAAACACTGAGTGTTGTTTTAAATCATAGAGCAGTTAACCTCTCAAGTTTGTTTGTTTGTTTTTTTTGAGACAGTGTCTTGCTTTGTAGTGCAGGCTGGCCCTGAGCTCACTTGGTAGCCCAGGCAAGCCTTGAACTCACAGCAATTCTCCTGCTTCTGCCTCCAGAGTGCTGGGATTATAGGCGTGAGCCACCACGCCCAGCTATTGGTACAATTTTTTTTCCTTTTTTTTTTTTTTTTTTTTGAGACAGGGTCTCGCTTTGTAGTTCAGGCTGGCCCTGAGCTCACTATAGTGCCCAGGCAAGCCTCCGCGAACTCAGAAATCCTCCTGTCTTATTGGTACAATTTTTGAAATACATCTTCCTTGTGTATCTAAGTGAAAGGTCTTAACTCTCTCCCTCTCTCCTTTCCCCATCTCTCTTTCTCTCTCTCTCTCTTTCTCTCTCTTTTTGAGACAGGGTCTCGCTTTGTAGTTCAGGCTCTCCCTGAGCTTACTAGGTAGGCCAGCCAAGCCTGGAACTCACAGAATCTTCCTGTCTCTGCCTCCCCAGTCCTGGGATGACAGGCTGAGCCACCACGCCTGGTATCAAGTTTTTAATAAGGTCATCGTTTGCAGCATTGGTAGTTTTCTTGTTTAAATGACAATGACAATAAAATTATATACATACACACACACACACACACACACACACACACACACACATATATATATATATATATATATGATTATTTGGCCACGACTGGATTTTAGATATCATTATTCTTGGCATCGTACAGGTGAGCAAAGTGAGATGCAGAATGCTCGTACAAGGTTAGAGCTACTAAATAGTAAAACTAGGACTCAGATCTAGATCCATTAGATATCACAGTATACATAATTTTCATTGTGCATAATTTCCATATTTACGATAGCACTTACCTTTCATACAATAAAGTTTATTAACACGTCTCTGTGGTCAAGTTGTATATTTTCGATGAGGGGCTGAAAACCAAACAGAGTCCGTTTCTTCCGAGTGTATCATGTGACCATGTGGACTCTCTTTCAGTAGGACACTGGACAGAACACTGGATTAAACTCTGACCTCAGTCCAGTTACACCGTTTCCTCTTTGCTTTCATTTGTTTACCTGTGACCAGTGTCGTAGTTTGTGTTCCCGGAAAGCAGCGTCTGAGACAAGCCCTTGGGTGGGAAGGTCTGTGAAAGAGGCAAAGCTAGGAAGTAGATGCAGAAGGAGAAGAAAGGAAAGGCGGCCTCAGGCCACAATGCCGAGTCCACTGCAGGAGGCAGGAAGTTCCCCTCTCGGAACCCTGCGCAGGAGACAAGCGCTTCTCAGAGTGAGCCACAGGAGGACGGAACACGTAGCCGTGCACCGCTGCCCCGTTGCTGAGGCTGCTCCCCTTGCATGGTGCTCAGCGCCCTGCCACGGAGGAGGCCGCGGAGAAACCTGCCTGCGTAGGAAACTGACAACGCCGAGGAGCCCTGAGGTTTCGCGGAATTATCTCAGATAAAATCAGCAGTGGCCTTGGAGGACACGTTGCAGCACCAGTGAAATCTGCTGCACAGAATGACATTAAGTGCTCCTTAAAGTGCCCTTTAGTATAAAGTTTATAAATCTAGAGTATGTCTGGTCTGGGATTATATGCGACCACTTGATCTAATTCCCCCCTTTTCAGTGTGGAAGATGGGTTCAGAAGAAGAAATGCTTTCCCCAGGCTTTACAGTGAGTTTGTGACCCACAAGTTCAGTGTCAGACCCCGCGTCTGCCGGTTGGATACACTGTGGTAGCCTGTTTCCTGGGTGATACTGTTGATGACTAATCGATGTCACTTCATTCTTGTAGCTCGGCAGTCTGGAAGCTGGCTTTCTCCAGTGACTTCGTTGAGCCTTTTCGAGAGTTGTCCCAACAGGCCTGCCTCCTCCGTGCCGGGTAATTTCTCCTGAGACTCCAGAGTAAGTGGGATCACAATGTTAATGAGAGAGGGTGCAGCCAGCTCCTTCTCTCTTACGGTGCGGTGCGTGTCTCGCGTTGTTCATTCCTGCTCCTTCGAATCTGTTTACTTCGCCATTGCCAGTTGCATTTGCATGCGTCTATTGTGCAGAGCAAAGGCTTGGAGAGTGATGAGGAGGAATTGGCAGAACATGAAATCCAATAAGGATACTGAGTTCCGTCTTCTGAACTAAGGAGTATGGTAATTAAAACAGTATTTACAATGCAATAAAGGCAGAGCTAATTACTGGCAAATGAGATGGAGACAATGCTCTTTCCCAGTGAAACTAGACTGGGATCAGCCTTCATTATAAATCCTCCAACTGTCTCTTTTGTTAATTATGATCTTCATAATCCCCTCCTTGGCAATATTTGCCTAATTTATTGCTACTCAATAACAAAGGATTAATAGACACCGAGGTAGGAGCGACAGTGAGAGCTCAGAGTGGTTGTTTGGGCCCCGATCTCTAACACACGAGTGAAGACCTGGAGAGGCAGATGGGCTCTGGCAGCAACCTTGAGCTGAAGACAAGGTCATTCTGTTGAAGGTGCAGCCAGACTCGCTTCTGAGCGAAGGTGTGTGGGCTTTGTGTTTGTTATCTGCTTCCAGATGACTCAGGTTTGGCAAGTTAGGAGCTGTTCTGCATCTTCATTGTGAACAGTATCTCGCGGATTGGGGACCTCTTGGCATGGGCTTTGACTACGCAGTGTTACTGCCGTCCCTGGTCTCAAAGTGTTTGAAACACAGATTACTCCTCTGGGCGTCAGAAAAGTATTTCTGTGAAGGGCTGCAGAGTAAGCAGTGATGGCTTGTGAGGAGGCCATGTTTGTTCTCTGTCTCCATGTGTAAAGGTATTGCAGCTTGGTGTGCAGGAAGGGCAGGGGCTTTAGGGTTTAATAATTTGGTACTTAAATATTATATTTACTTACCGAGGAACTCCAGGCAAATTATACAAATTATCTGATGTTCAGGGATTATATTGCATGGGACACAGATGGAGGTGACTGGCTATCAGCTGCGTGGGTAGCACGGGGTCTCGGCAAGAGCAGGCACTGAACAATTTGTTGCGTTCATACCATTGGTAATAAAGCAGCTGAGCGTAGGCCTCATGTGTGACTGGTACAGGACCACCTAAGCACTGATGGTGGGCGAGTGTTTGCAGGAAGCAAAATGAGTAGCATGGTTCTTTTCAAGGCCAGCGTCTTGCTTCCTGTGGCTTGAAGCACAGACTTGTATGAGGAAGTGTTACATACTTTATGTTTTAAGACATACTATGTATTAAGACAAACACAACTCTGTCTTCGTCCCAGATCTGCCTTCGTCCCAGGTCACCATCTTCAGGGGATGTTTTTCAATCCCAAATGCCCTCTCTCATTCTCTATAAAACATACTTATCTAAAGGGATCACTCTAAGTAATTATGAGGATTAAACATGAAAACAAACCATCTGCTGCAATGTGTGATATACATTACATGCCCAGTACAAGTAGATTTTCTTTATCTTTCTGTCCAGGGATTATCTTTAGTGAGATTCGCAATACACAATGTTTGTCTTTGACTTGGTTTTCTTGATTCTTTGTATTTCCTTTCTTTAGCATATTGAGTTTTTTTTGTCCCTGCGGCACCCAGAAATAACCTCTCAGTGGAAGTAAATTCTCATTTTGCTGTTTCTTTTCTTTATTTCTCTATGGATTGCTTTTTTATTAGTATATGTTTGTGATACATGATAAATACATTCATAGTAAGAAATTGGTACATAAACATGTAGCATCTTAATTGAATTTGACTTCTTCTTCTCTCCCTTTTCCTTCTGTTTTCCCCTGTATAATTTATGATCACTAAAGCAATGAAATTATAACTGAGTTAAGTGGGAAAGATGCCTTTAACCACGGAGAGCCAGTATGGAGCTGCAGGTGAGCTGCAAGTGAATTAGGCAAGAGGAAAGGAGAGGAGATGCATGGAGCCGCCAGAATCCAGGGCCCAGCAAGGCCCAATACAGTCCTTCCTGAGTCAGCTGTCAGATAAACCCTGAGCAAAATGTCAGAAGGAAGAAAAAAGCTAATGCTAACAAAATCCATGAATTTCGTCAGATGAAATCTAGTGTTTTACAAGTCTATCCTCCTTTATCTGGAACAATGCTTTGGGACTCAACATCTTTGAGATTTTAGAAAGGTGCTAAAGGACACATTGTATGTAATGCGTGACTCCCCTGGGAGGTCTAAGGCAGCACAGAATCATCAGATAGGCTCTTTCTTCCTCAGCCAAGTGGATAAATATTCACATTGATGAGTGAATAAAGACTAAAATAGTCTTGTGTTTGTCTAGGTCAGGTTTTTCCACTAAACGAGATCAAGTCAGGTTAGGTTTAGACACCAAAAGTGTTAGGAAAAGGCTCCTGGTTTTCACAAATTTTTGTACTTTGGTGTTGCTCATGGTGGATATGACCCTGAATCAGATTCAAAATTAAGGTCGAGTATAAATGAACAGAATAATAATTCTCAGATTCTTCTATCCTTGTACCCCAAAGTTCACCTACCATTCAATAAATACTTAATGAGTGACAGCCATTTGTCAGACAGGGGATAGAGCAGTAAACAAAGGAGGCAAAAATTCCTATTTTCTCCGAAACTTTCAGGACAGGACAGGCACATGGATTCCTGTCACGTCCGCCTCGACCAGCAAGGAAGACACGACCCCGTGAGAGTTCTTCCTCAAGCAGTTTATTCAGGAACCTTGAAACATCTTCTGACCACGGGGAGACCCGCCCACAGACTCAAGTACTCCTAGGCCAGCCAATCTCAGTGAGCCACGTGGGCAAAGCAGATAGGCTACTCTAATGCGGCAACAGGCCTCTGGAACAGGCACAGCCAAATAAGGACTTGTTTACCATGGAGAGCGCTCGCCAACAGACTGGCGGAAGGCAGAAACCGGCGCCATCTTTAAGGCGCGGCACATCGCAGCTCTCCACAGATTTCCTCTCTGTTCTTTCTCTTTCCTTTGCTAGGTAAAGTAGCTCTTACCTCTAACCCGTTTTCACCTTTTCTGTGAGCTTTCTTGAGTTGATTCAGAAAAAGAAATGACTCGCCTCTTTTCTACTATAGCATGTAGTACAGTGTGGTTCCTTCTTCCTACATATGACTCCCTAGACAAACAGAGCATCTGAGGAAAAAAAGGTTTGAAAGATTGAGTAATTAGTCCTGAAATCTGCATATGGTAAGTACTCGTCAAATATTTGATGACTAAATGCCTCTTCATTTAGATGATTGAAATATTTTCAAAATTCAATTTTATTTTATTTTTTTAAAGAAAAAATTAGCATATTACATTTTGTAGCTTTTTGAGTACTTTTTTGAGGGAAGAGGGTTGAATTACTAAGTTAAAACCCAGCAATAAAATAAATGTTTAATATCCCATATCAATAGTGAATCACGAATAGTGATAATAATTTTAACTTTTCCTCCTGTCTTATTTCTACAGCATCATTAACCTCTTGCACTATTGGACATTGAAATCATATTAGTAATCTAGAACTGTATTAATCTGTCTAAAAATAAATAATGTAATAGCATATTTGAAGGTTCGTGGCCTTCAATGGGTATAACTCATCAACTATACACTTAGCTCTTTGTTTTGCTGAATGTACTAGATTGTATTGTTTTCTACAAGATTAATTGTCATTAAAGCATCGTGTCATTAATGTAACTTGCAATATGCACTAAAGTAAAAATCATTGGCTGACTGAGCTCTTTTAAGTTGTAAATTGAAGTCAAGGTGTTGGACTCACCAGAGAGGGTATACGGGCCACCTTCTTTGTAATAAATATCTTCTTGCTATCCACACTTCTCTAATGTTTTCTTTTAAAAGATTAGGAATAAGGGTCTAAGAAAATGCTCAGATACTGAGATCTAGGGTCTGACTTTTCTGCTGGCTTCTGGCTAGACATTCCTGGGTTCTTAATCTTTAAGGACTTGGCTTTTCTTTTTATAGTGAAAGGGAAACTTGTCCCTCTATTTTCTTCCCCCAAAATACTGTGAATTTGAATGTGGTATTTACTGAGGATTTCTTTCCAGCTCTTGAAAAGACAGATGATATGTACATTCAGGTGTAGATCAGACAGAATTAGGGATCTGCTCTTGTATTAATTAGCTTGAAGTAATTTAGCACAAAGCTTGACTTTTCTATTTCCCAGTTTTCTTAACTTTAAGACAGCAATAACATTTTACCCTGTCTGCCACGAAACAGTCATGAAACACAAACATTTGCAAAAACACTTTATAAAATATCAGATGTTAAGCAAATGTTATTTATATTTGTTTTAACAATAATGATAAAGTCGGGTCATTCACATCACAACTCTTCATTGAGTGTACAGCCAGGAAACTCAGATCGGTGTCTGCATTCACGGGTAGCAGTTGACTCTCAGAGCTGAGGTTCCATCCTGTGTGACTGCGAACCCGGAGACCACCTCACTCCGATAGAAACCGAGATAGACTTTAACAGGTCAGCTACACTTCAAGTCCTCAAGGGCACCATTCAAGCGCTGCTGTGTTAAATGAACAAAGACCCAGTGAGGCCACTCAGTGGAGCTGTGCTGCTTCCTGCATCTGCTGTAAGAGGAGCTGCTAAGAATGGATAATCCAGTCTTGCTTTTGTGGGTTAGACAAGAATTTTTCTCACCCCGTTTGGAAGGGCAGCATTTGCTAACGAGTCTCGGAAAGCAACTCATCCAAAGTCCAAGAGTTTGACGTTATATCAAAACACTGACTCATTGAAAGAAGAAATAACCTATGTTTTTGTACCACATTAAGAAAAAGGAATATATCGAGAAAAGAAAAAAAAAAGACTTGGGAATCTTCTTTGATATTTAATGCTGAGAATTTCTAGACTCATCTTGAATCTCCTGTTAAAACCCCAATTTAAAAGTTTTAATAATATCTAGGGTCACAGATCAGAGAGAAGCTTCTTTTTTTATTGAAATCAAGGTAAATTTTCTTATTGTCCTGTGGCCTGTAGAAGCTCTTGAAAATATTGATGAACCTGAAGGAGGGGATTTATTCTTGCCATTTTCTCTGTCTCCTGCTTCTTCCACAATATTATGGCTTGCCTTCCTATGTGGACACTGATGGGAATTCAGTTTTTCTTTTGAGTTCCACAGATAATTCACCCAGAGAAATTATTTATGGATTTGTACTTCATTAAAAATCACAGGCTGTATTGGAATGTGTTGTGTTAATTTAGCTAAGATTGGCTGACTCTCTAACTAGAGCAGTCAGCAACTCAACAAAGAAAAAAAACCTCCTTTTGATATTAGCTAAACTGATTGAATAAGAGCTTGTCAAGAAGCATTTGCATAGGAGAAGCAGAAGGTTTCTCTCAGAGGGCTGTCGGAGAAGATGACAGGTGGACAAAGATGTGTGTGGACCATCTCAGCTTGTGTCTGGTTCCCTTGCTTCTCTGAGTGCATCTACCCAATCATTGGTTGTGCTGACAGTTGTGGCCCCGGAGCCCACTGCCGAAACATTACCCATCAGTCCATGGGGGAGGCTGCAGTACCAGAGCAAGAGTTCCTCCAGCGGCATCTGCGGAGCTCCACACGGGCTCCATCTGTGTGGTCTGCTTCAGGGGCCTTGTGCACCCAAATCCCGCGCGTCAGAGCTTCAGACAGACTGACTCTTCAAAGGTCCCCTGATTCCACCAGGCCCTTCCACATACTCATTTTCTTAGTTCCCGGCACAGATGCCTAAAGACTGCATCTCTGAATCTTATGTGCTCAATCTTTTATTCTGTGAGTTTTCAGCCTGCCAAACTACCTTACATATTTCAGACTCAAGTGTAAATATAAACTTCTGTTTGAGTTTCTAGCCCACTGGCCCATACTACAGATTTTTAAGTGGTCAGTTTCCACAATTTCCTGAGCCAATTCCTTAATGATTTGTATATGTGTGTGTGTGTGTGTGTGTGTGTGTGTGTGTGTGTGTGTGGTATATTTGTATGTATTTTGGTTTCTCTGGAGAACCTGTATAGTACAGAAGTGTTCTTGCTTACAGGAACACTTTCAGTTCCTGAAACTTTTGGCATGGGCCTGTAATCCCAGCGCCTTTTGAGGCTGAGACAGAAGGGTTGCAAGTTTGAGGCCATCTAGGGGAACTTAGTCTCAAAAAAATAAAATAAAATAAAAGATCTGAGAATGTAGCTCAGTGTGAACGCTCTAGGCTCAGTCCCCAGTACTACATGTACATACACAAAAAGGATACCAGTTTACATTAGACTAGAATATGACAATCTAAATTTTGCTATCCTTTTAATAAGTGGTCTTCCTATTACAAGGTTAGGATGAAATATCCAAGAAGTTGAATTTGAGGATCGAAAGCCATATTCATAGAACTAGAAGTTCAGATGAGGCCCCGTGAGGGAAACCAGAAAGTTACTAAGTGAGGGCAGAACCTGATTTTCCTTGTCGTTGCCTGTGTATCCTG
>PVIC010012049.1:0-40381 GCA_004025085.1 Thryonomys swinderianus
AATGTTCCATGCTTTTTGCAAAGTCAGATGTGTGATGAGGCACAGCTGCCATCTAAATGTTTGTGGAACTCTTTTTAGTCTGGGCAGAGCTGCCCTGGGGCACAGATCTGGGTGAGTGTGGTTTTGTTTTGTCTACTCCCTTTCACAACTGTCATTTCCACTCAGGTTGGTCTTGTGTGGATCAGAGGAGGTGCCCGGGGAGGAGGGGAGATGGAGGGCAGTTCCAGTGGCCATGCTGGACTGGCAGGTTTTCCCAGGATGGTGTCTGGGTTCCAGAAAGGAGTGGTTCCTTCCTGCCTGTGCAAGCTGGCTGTGCGTTCAGGTCAGCACTAAGAGGAACAGGGCTGGCTAACACTGGGGAGACAATGTTTCCAGTGGATTCTGTGCGCTACTCATAGCTGTCATAGTTTAAGCTTTGTGGACCTAGAGGGAAAATATGAGAGGGAAAAGAAACTATCCCAGCACTCCTGAGGCTGAGTAGAAGGATGCTTTGAGTACAAGGCCCTCAGGCTGCATAGTGAGATCCAAGACCAGTGTGAACTATAATGAGGCCTTGTCTCTAATAAATACATACAATACATATGTGCATACATACATACATAAATTTCTGCAAAATTTTTATTAATGAAACCCAAGCATAGTAATAGCCATGGAGTAACTACTAATGAGGAGAATTGGATTCTTTTGGAGAGATGACATTTTTCTGCATTGGGGTTCCAAGTTCTTCCCAGAGTCATATCAAGCCGGAAGTGTCCACCTCCATAACACTTAGGTTGTGACACACAGACAGGGTGTGTGGCCTGTTGCCTGTGGTCTTCCTGCCTGAGCCAGGCCAGCTTCTCAGACAGGCTGTGGATGTCATCATACCATCCAGTTCCCATTGAGACATAGGTAGGTCCCCGCCTCACCAGGTGGGGACCTGTGGGCTTCTGTAGGTCCCAGAGGAGGCTGCAGAACTGTGCTGTCAGGGAGGAGGCATGTCACAGTGTGACCTCAGTGCTGCCAGGACAAAGGAACAGCAGTCCGAGCAGGTGCTTGCATCTAGGATGGCTGGAGTTCTCCAGCCAGGGTAGTAGGACATGGGGCACCAAATTTGTGAGCTTCTCATTTTCGTCTGGATGGCAGCATTCCTCTCTGGCCTGTAGCTGCCATATTGCTGAGCAGAGGTGTGACAGTGAGAACGGAGCAGCAATGTGGCCTCTTCCATTGTGGGGTCACCTTTACCTGTGCCATTAACATTCCCTACCTATTCACAGCCCAACACTTATTTATTTTTCTTGGCAGTATTTGATTATGGGGCTCTTTTTGTTTTGTTTTTCCCTTTATTGAGTCTATTGGTACGTGTTAGGTATATGTTATGATCAATTCATGATTGAGAATTTGTACCTGTACATTTTGTTTGTTGTTTGAGATAGGGTCTTGCTATATGGTCCAGGCTGGCCATGAGCGCAGGCTGTCCTCAAATTTAGAGTGATCCTCAAGTTTCAGTTTCCAGTGCTGGGATTACAGGCATGCACCACCGCACCCAGCTTCCTTGGAAATACTGGAAACCTGCCCCTCTAGTCTTGTTTATGCAATAAGTTTATTCTGTAAAACTTGTTTTACTCACTAAAAGGTTAGTCTGAGTCTGGGCCCTTGGAATTATGAGGTTTGGCTTGACTTAGATGTTTATTGCCTTTCACATTTTTGTGTTTGGAGTTTTTATACACAAATTCTGCTCTAAGTTGTGGTGTTTTTCCATCTCCTGAATTTAAGTAGATTTGGGGAGGGCTGGTGAGTGCTAAATCAGGTCACAAATCTCCTCCAAGCTGGCAGACAACTTCGCTTTCTAGAGACTTTTAAAAGTTTCGTTATTTTTGTTGCTTTTATATTCCAGGGATTTTTTATAAATTAATGGACACAAACTTTTCCTTTCCCTCAGACTTAATCATTCTCTGTTGGGCTTACCAAGTTTAATCATGGTATCTATGAACACATGCCATCATAAGGGTGTGCCTTTGAGTAAGGAGGGAATTGCTTTACCTCCTGTGGCTTTAATTAAAACCACTGGCTCGCAGGCGCTCTCAGCCTGGCTCACGTCACCTCCAGTCTCTTGTTGACAACTGAGGAAGCAGCAGTATTTTCACACCATCCAACTCAGGAAACCCTGCTTCCCACTGTAGCAGGGCAGAAGACCCTGCCAGTGCATCTCACAAGACTTCTGGCAGTGCATGACTGAGGAGGACACTTGTCACAGTCCCGCCGAGTGGCAGTGCACCTGCCTTCACACTGACAGACCACCACCCTCAGGACGACACTTGTGACACCCTCTGGTGACACTCGTGCACTGTCACCTGCAGGACAGCGATCAGAGGCTAGAGGAACAGGCAGGACAATGTCCCAGGCTGATTCCCAGAAGCCTGTGCCTGGCATCAGGCCCCAGCTGGCTTCTGAACCGTGGTTCCAGCCAGTTCCTACCTCTTTGGGGAGCTTTTCCCTGAGTCCACTTCCTGCTACCCTGAGCAGTTAACTGAGCAACCTCCCCCCCACCTCAGGAACACTCCTGCTGGCCGGCTGGCTCCTGCTCTGTGGGCATTGGGGTGTGCTAGTAAAATAACATCTGCTCTTTGCCAGGCATACTCCTGTCATCCCAGCACTCAGGAGGGTGAGGCAGAAGGATTGCTGTGAGTTTGGGGCTATGCTAGGTAGGCTATCTAGGGAATTTAAGACCAGCCTGAACTACACAGTGAGTTTTGAACTACACAGTCTGTTTTGAAAAAAAAGAAGAAATCTTAACTATCTTGAATCTTTTCTTATCACCTCCTTTCTATAACCTGGCAGAAAACAATGCTTCTTTTAAAAAAATGGATTTTTTAGTTTTTGGATCCTAGCAATGTTAAACACAAAAGCCAAGCATGGTGGCACATGCTTATAATCCCAGCACTCCAGAAAGCTGAGGTAGGAGGAGCACAAGTTGGAGCCCAGCTGAGGCAATTTAGCAAGACCTTGTCTCAGAATAAAAAAGAGCTGAGGGTGTAGCCCCGGGTTCCATCAGCAGTACTACAACAAACAGACAGGAAGAAGAGTCCCCATGTCCCCTATTCATGGACACCCTTCCTGCTTCATTTTCCCCCACAGAGGGACATTGTTATCATTGGATGGGCCTATGGCAGCAGGTAGTTATAGCTTGAGGTCCCTACTTTTCATCATTGGATGGGGTTTGAACACAAGTATACTGGTGTGATTAAAATGCATTTTAATATTAATATTTCATATACTGTGAAACTGTGGTGATCACCTTCCTGTTTAAAATTTTCAGTACCAATCACATGTTCCAATCAAAGAACTATCATTGCATTAGAGCCAGAACTGGATGCTGCTCTTCCAAACAGATCCCAGAGGTAGTCCGGGCAGGCTGAAGTTCCCATGCCATTGCTGTCGTCTCTTGGATGATCAGCCACAAGTGCTTTGTGACAGAAACCCAGGATCACTGTTAGCTCTGTAATGCCAGGCGCTGGGCTGGGTGCCTCATCACCATTCCTACCATGGTTGGCATGGCTATCCTACAATTGGCATCACTCTGCCAGTTTACAGATGTTCAACTAAGAATTGCACCCCTGGCCCCTGTGTCCTCCCTCTTGTATAAATAAGTCTCCAGATTTCACGAGTCCTTGAACTCGTTTGTGAGTACTTCCTGTGTGTAGGCATTGTGTTAAACTGTGTTTCTTCTATGTGATAGCTGGCCTGTAAATATTTGCTGAATACTAAATATTTGTGGGTCTGTTTGATTAGTCAGCCTTGCAAAGCTAGGTGTTATTGCCAGTTTCTGGAAGAAAAACCTGAGCAATGGGAAGGGTTAGAAACATGCCTTTGATCTCAGTTGACAGATTCGTTATTCGTGTTGTTCCAAACTTGGGAGCGGTTTGCCTCCCTGCTGCAGTCCTGTGACGTGGAACTCTGCGTCCACCTCACCATCCTTCCCCTTTTGGGGGGTGGGGCGCAGATGTAGGGAGCCACACATTGGGTGGAGACTTGCTGGCACACAGGGCACTGAAACATGTTGAGATCCCCGGACTTCACTGTAGTAGGCTGTGTCGCTGGTGCTGTGACCAGGGCCACCTGCTTCAGGTGGATGAGAAAGGAGAAGAGTTGGTTTTCTGTCACTGCTGACAAAACTGCTGGGCATTGCCACGTAAAAGCAGTGCTGTAGCCCGAGCAGAGGATTTGCGTCCCTGAGCAACCCAGGGGCCTGATGGTGCAGTGGGGGCTTTGGGGCTCACTGTGTAGTTGTAGTATCTAAGCACAAACATGTTTTAATTGGCATATTCTCTGTATTTTAGGCTTTGGATGTGGACCGGATGGTTCTTTACAAAATGAAGAAATCGGTGAAAGCAATAAACATCTCTGGTTTGGGTGAGTACTGTTCCTGCTCCAGGGTTTCTGTGCTGGGACGGCACATTCAAAGTCCTCCCATGTGCAACACTGGTCACCACTAGCCAATGAACAACCCGGACAGCAGAGTGATGTTCATGCTCCAGGCTTGGGTTTGTTTACCCACCGCCTGATTCAGGAACGGACTTCTGTCTTCTGTGTTCCTGTGCAAAGCTGCCTTGTCAGGTGGCACCAAGGACACTGGACTCCTGCCTCTGTGGTTCAGTCTGTGCTGAGAGTTACATACACTAGGGTTCCCTTTCCATTTCTCCTCCATTTCTTGCCTTGAGAAGAAAATGAATAAATATGCACGTATTACCAAGTAATTAAAGTAATATGCATAACATTTACAAGTCTGTATTTGATCTAGACTTAGAGATTTGTATAAGAAAAACTCACTGCAGCTTTCGGTTTAAAGATGACAGGCTACATGTATGTGGCCGGGCCAACCTGCACAAATCTTCTACGTGTTAGAAAGCATTTTTAAAATGATTGTTGTGTACTGCAAACATGTACTATTAAAAAAGGTTTTAAAATTTTAAAAGGGGGGCTAGGTTACAAAAGCCAGTGGTTGTAGGAACAGTCCAGGCCAGCAAATGATAAAATCCCATTTTGAAAACAAAGTTACCAGATAACTCTATAGATTCACTGAGAAACAAGAAGATGTTGGCCCCAGGACCCTTGTGGATTGTGGAGGAAAAGGGTATCTTGTAGGAGAGCTCCTTGCTGAGGGCAGGAGTGGCCTGGGTACCTGAAGGTGACCCCTGGTGTTCCTGAGATGTCCTCTGCACCCAGTTGGGCCTCCCTGTAGCCATGGGGACTGGAGCGGAACAGGGAATGACCTTGTAGTGGTGAGGTCAGCAGGACGAGGGTCCCCCTCAGCAGTAGTGGGAGATGAGTCACAGGGTATCTGAAGTGCCATGTGTCCAGCAGACTGGCAGCCACCTGATCTTTGGGGGGGTCTCCTATTTTGGTCATCTTGTACCCATCTCTCGTGGTGTGCCAAGTTGGAGTTATTATAGGGCTATGAGTCTTATGTTTTTAAAAAGCCAGATTCCTGGTACTGAAATCTTAAGTTTAAAACAAGTGTTGTCTCCTTACAAAAAGTCACCTGAGGAAATTCTATACTTTTCCTGTGTTGTTGCTGACAGCGTTCGTAGCATTTTGGAAAGTCTTTTTCAAGAACTGCTTTTCGTAGCACATTCTCTTGAATATATTTAGTAGTAGAGTTGAAGGACAGATTAAATTGTCAGAAATAAGTCAGACACATTCAATTAGGGATTAAGGTGCTGGCTACCACCGCTGGCTTGCTGTGTTGTCACTCCTCTGAGGGCCTCATTTCACAGAGTCCCTGATGTGCTCAAAGCATTAAGGCAACATTTGTGTGGGGAGAACATTTTTATGTAGGATTGAAAAAAAAGTGATAATAATTGAACATTTATGCCTCATTGTGCTTCCTTCTTTGTTGATCTCTTCATCCCTCTTTTCCTTGAGACTGGGACTGCCCCAGTTGTTTGTGGGCTGGCCCCCATCTTGACCCTGTGTTGCATCCTGCCTGCTCCTGGTGTGTCTGCTCCTGCCTGTCTGCCTTGGTGACCTGCTTGGTGAACTCATGTTGGCTGATATCTGTGTCTTTGCCCAGCCTGAACCTGGGCTGCAAACGCTCTCCCTTGCCCAGTCACCTGGGTGGGAGCCACCTGTCCTTCCTCTAACTATGGTGCTGAGAGAGACTTGATACAGGGTCAGCCTTCTTTGGCTCTCAACCGGGTTCCTTTCCTGTTCCTTCTGTAACGAGTCAACACACAGTGCATGGTTTCAAGTGACGCAAATTTACCTTTCAGTTCTGTAGGTGAGAAGTGCACTGTGGATCTCACTAGGCTAAAATCAAGGCCTTGTCAGAGATCCTTCCTGCCAGCTCTCAGGGTGATTCCGTTTCCTTCCCTTTTCCAGATTCAGGAACACCTGCATTCTTGCCTCTCAGCTGTTTTGATCTGCAGAGCCAGCAGGCGGCCAGCGAGTCTTTCCCACACCCCTTCACTGTGACAGTCAGCTCAGGGTGCCACGACAGAATAACAGATTGGATGTTCAGACAACAGAAAGTTCTTTTCTCCCAGGTCCGGAGGCTGGGAGGCCCTCCTGGCTCACAGGTGGCTGCTTCCCTGCTGTGTCCTTGTGCAGCAGAGAGAGAGGAAGCGGGTTTGCTGGGGTCTCCCTACACAAGGGCACCCATCCTGTCATGCAGGCCCCACTCCCGAGACCTCTTCTGAACCTGCTGGTTCCCAGTGGCTCCTTCTCCCAGTGCCACCACACTGGGGACAGGGTGCTTCATTATTTGAATTTGGGGAGACAGGTTCACTCCCAAAGCAGACCCTGACTCTTGTGCCCTCTTCCATGCTCAAGTGTCCTGTTGACTATGTGGTGCCCTCAGATTGTCCGGGATAATCCCAGACCACATATTCAGTTGATTTCCCCTTGCTGAGGAGACACAGTCAGTTTCCAGGGCTTGGGACAGAAATATCCCTGTGGGCAATGGCCCGTTATTCTACCTACAGCGTCTCTCTTGTGAACACTTCCAGTTTTCAGAATGAATCACTTTGAGTCTTCAGCTCCACAGTAAAGGGTTTCTGATATGCAGACACAATGTTAACTATAAATACTATTGCTTTCTCTTGTTCTCCAGGAGTTTTTGTCTTTTATTTTGTTCTTTTATTCATCACAGGGCTTGAGATGAAGGACCATGTCTAAGACAGAATTGTAGGACACAGCAAGTTTTAGAGCTCACAATATAAGAAGATTGCATTAAAAGCCAGCAATGCTACTCAAATGTTAGTCTGCGACATTAAGAGACTTCTGTGCCTTGATTTATTGAATCCCATATGTAAAATGGGATTATTAATATTGCAGTTTGTAGGCAGGATGACCTGTGATAACCTGAACAAGAGGCAGGTAGAGTTCTGGACATGGATATGATTGTACTTGACCTTCCCGCGTGTCCTTGCAGCTGTTGGCACAGAGAAGGCAGATCCCTGTAGATGCCCAATACATTCTCAGGTGTACCTTCTGCTTCTGCTGCAGGTTCTTGGTGTACAAGAGGTAAGCTGACAACTTTAGATGTAGATATGAGCAGTGTATATTAGGGAAGACCGTCTGTTTGCTTTGTGAGGATTTCTGAAGAAGGGGGGTTTGAGGTACCTCAGAGCGTGGGTCAGCATATGGAGGAACCACCCGTGTTTTTATGCCTGCGAGCTAAGAATGGTTTTCAGTAGTTTACCTCACATTTACACAGTAGCTTCCATATTGTTCTTATACTGCAAAACCTTAATATTTACTGTTGGGTTTTTTAGAAGAACGTTTGCTCACCCCTCTGCTGTACAGCAGTGGTTCTGAAACTTGGGAGTGTACCCGGTGTGGGGTGTCTTGCAAAAACTCACTGACCAGATCACACCCTCCGGGCTTCTGGTTCAGCAGATGGGGGTGCAGCCTGAGCATCTGCTCACTCAGCAAGTGCCTGGGAGATGGAGCGGATCCTAGGAAGCCACTGTCCTGCTTTGAACACTGCACTGGGCGCAAAGGCCCTCTGTATAGGTTAAACACAGCAGCAAACAATTACGTGTGCTGCCAGTTGTTAAAAGAATGACACTTTGCCACGTGTGTTTTCTGGAAGTTTTATGAACAGGTCCACAAAATGATTTGTTGAGAAACTGTTCCTACAGTGATTTTTCCAGCTTTATGGACAACTTTCTAACCCTCTTAAAAAGCAAACAGTTCGTATATGTTTAAAACTTTCACTAGTCTAAAATTTCCCAAACTGTCTTATTCTAGTGGTGTTTTTTCCCCCTGGGAAATTGGTTAACTTTTATCATCTCTGTCTGACGTGTCAGTGGTTGGAAAAGTCATTTAACCAACGAGGAAGTAGCAGAAGACTTTCATTTTGACTTCTCTAGAATTACTGAAGATTGGGAGCACGTACTTACTGGACAATGTGATGTCCTCTCCTCTACCTTCAGTCTGAATGTGTAGTGAAATTGCCACATCCTTGAAATGAAAACTACAGATAGTAATTTTTCTTCAAATCCTTGCTGTCTCCCACCTGTAGAAGAAAATGAGAGCTCATAACTTCGTGTGTCTATGTGATTTTCCTTGTTATTTGAAGCTGGTAATTAGGATATAGTATTGTTTTGTGTTTTTTTTCGAGACAGGATCTCACTATTTAGGCCAGGCTGGCCTTGAACTTGTGATCCTCCTGCCTCAGCCACCCATGTGCTGGGATTACAGGCATGCACCTTCAGGCCCTGACAGAGTATTTTATAAAGTAAGCTCATAGTTGGTAGAGACTGCTTCTCGCATAGATACATTATAATTGGAGTAGGGCAATTAAAAAGTAATATATCCACTTATTAGGAAACGAAGTGTTATTTAAGAAAGGGTTATATGTGGCACTGCTTTCTACCTGTTACATGAGAAAATAACAAAATCAAGCTCATCATGACTCTGTGCTTGGCCACAGATACAATGACACTGGTACTCTGCTCTGTTTTTGTGGCACTGAAAATGGACCCACAGTTGTTGGGAAGCAGTTTATTGGTACATACTAGGGAAAATAAAAGTCTCTGGGGTTGGGGATTTAGCTCAATGGTTCCGGCACCTGCCTTGCAAGTGCACTGCAGTCCAGAGTTTGATCCCTGGTATGCCGCCTCATCTCTGTGTGGAAGGGTGTCTGCATACAAAGATGTCCATTGTGGGGCCTTCTTCTCATAGTGAAAACTGAAAGCCTCCTGTTGCAGAACTGAGATCTGCTCCCCAGAGTTGTGGTTATATAACAACACGAAGGAAAATTCTTATGATGCACTTTTTAGGCAGCATAATTCAGGCTACAAAACATGTTCATATTTCTGTGGTAAAAGAAGTGAAGATTGTAACATGATGATAAAAAGCATATCTTTGTTAACATTTATAAACATGATGGTAGAATACTAATAATGATGGTGATAAAAATCTGATAATCATGGAATATTATAAGCCAAGCATTATGCTAAATACATATTTCATATAAATTTAATCAGCTCGGTAAACAGTGTTGTGCCCAGGTTATATAGCCAGCAGGCAGAGCTCCATGGCCCTGACCCAGGTGTCCCTGCTCCACTTAGCTTTGATGGCCCCTGATGGTACCAGGCAGGACACGGGTAAAGTGCCCTGGCTTTCATGCTGTGAGTCTCTGTTCTTTAGGGGAAAAACCCAGGTGTGTTTGGTTGATCCCAAGTTCAGCACGAGCCGGTATGTGCCATGTGTGCTGAAGGTGAGACACAAGTAACCTCGGAGATGCTTGAAGGCTGCTGTCCCATTGAACTATGTTTGAAGAGCCTGAGAGCCTGTTTTAGTTCCATGTTGCTGGAACAAAACACCAAAGATCCACATTGTAAGAAGAGGTTTATTTTGGCTCACATTTCAGTCCATAGCCAGCCAGCTCCGAGGCCAGGTGGGATGGTACAGAGTCCTGGCAGAGGAGAGCTGCTCATCACAGGGCATAAAGGAAGTAGAGAGAGAAGGGAGGAGCCAGGAGGAAGTAAACCCTTCCAGGTCATGCCCTGGGACTGCCCCTTCCACCATGCCCCGCTTCCTGAGCCTCTGTCATCCAGTCACCTTTCCAAGGGCCTCTCCCTTGGGTCCTTGAGGCTCTGAGGCGCCCTCTGGCTGTGAACCCTAACCTTGCCAGAGGAATTGCATGGTAAGGGGACCTCTGAAGGGCCTGCCACTCTGGGTTTTGAAGGCTGGGGAGAAGGCATGTTTAAAAGGCTTTCTCAGCACTGGGAAGGGCAAGCAAGCATAATATTTGTTCCTCTTGAGGGTGGTTTCACTTGAAGTTTTGACTGGTATGAGAGAGTAGTACCAGTATGGCAGAGTGGCCTCAGAGGTGAGCTGGCTGTGGGAAGCTTCCAGCAGCAGATTGGTGGCTCTGTCCCTGAGAAGGAAGTAGAGGAAGCCATAGACAGGGAAACTGCCGGTGTCACCATTTCCAGCCTCTAGCTCTCTGCTTGTTAGTTAAGAAGGTAACTTGGGGAGTCTGATCAGCAGTGACTGGCATAGCAGATCTGAAGAGATTGCAGAGCTGTGACTTAGGGTAACATCAGCTGAATCATGCAGGATTCTGTGCTGATGGGGCAGGAACCTCGGCCTCACCTGCACTTGGTGTACTTACTTGGTGCATTGAGTCTGTGGGTAGGCTGTGTGGCATGTGTACCCCAAAAATGTTAGCAAGAAAAAAACACTTGGAGAGATCATCCATAGTATTCTTCTGACTTTTATTGTGATAGCTGAACAACCCTCCCCCCCAAACACTGATGGGCTTCACTGGACGTTATCACCTGGTTCATGTTCACCTTTTGTAAAGCACTGATCAAATTACTCACCAGGTACCTCAGAACCTGTTCCTCACCTGTGAAATCCAGAAAAGTTGTAAAGATGAAAGGTTATTTCCTCTAATTTAATTCTCAGCACTATGATCTCAAGGTACATCAATTTTTTACAAATGACTCAGACATACCTTTATGGCAGAATGGTACTCCATTTTACATATATATATATATATATATCACTTCATTCATCTGTTGATGAGTGATGATTCTCTTGTATGAGAAACTCAAAAGTATAGTTTAAAATCAAAAGATAGATAATAGGAAACAGGGAGATAGTTTTTGGAAATAGGAAGAGGATCTTCAGAAACAGAAGGAGGAGCAGAGAAGAAGATTAAAAGAATTAAAATGTTAAGTACACGTACCTCCCCCTAAGCTGAAGATACACAAACATGTGCTCTAAAGAAGTACTAATAAAGATTATTTCTCTAGCTATGTAACCTCCACAGCACAAGTGGTAACAGCTATGCAAGGAGATTTTTGGAATAGGGGCCACTGACTGACCCGAAGGATAAGAGCCTTGTCAAATCCCAGGACTCAGTCTTGCTTCTTGAGGAAGAGGGTGACATCTTACTAAGTTGTCCCTAGTGCACCTGCAAGTAACAGGGCTTGTGTCCCTGCTGCAGGGAGGGACTAGGCTGAAGGCAGACCGCACGTTCTGTGCCATGATTGATGATTGCTTTGCCAGCGTGAGCTCTTTACCATTCACGGGCCTTGCTGCAATTGGACAGAAAGTTCTGGTCACTTGTAGTCGATTCCTCTCTGGCTTTAGCTTTTAACCCTGGCTCTTGGGTTGCTCTCAGCAGTCCTGGGGTGTGAGCAGCCCCCAGAGGGACAACTGGTAGGTAGCTCTGCTTCTTCTGACCCTCTGCTAGAATCTGCATCTGTTCCTTCCCTTGGCAGTGCTGGGTCCCTCGCCAGGGTGCTTCAGAACTGGCAGGTTGTTCGTGCATACCTCACTTAAGCTGCACTGGCAGGTTCTGAACTTCGTTCCTTGTTGCACCTCCAGGGCAATCTTTCTGAATGTAAGTTTTAGTCCATCCCTGTGCTGGGCTGGAAGTAACAGACGGAAGGTGTGCTATAGAGGTGAAGGCAGTTGAAGGTGGCCTGGCTCTGAGGCCTCCTGTTCTTGGCAGCACCAGGCTGGTGGCTGAAGGTCCATTGAAGAGCAGTAGAGGGGCTGCCTTTGTCCCTTTGGACCCAGCCATTTCACATAAGCCACATACACTGGGCCTTCTCCTTGTATCCCTGTATGTATGTATGTATGTATTTATTTATTTATTTATTTTTCCTTTTGAGACAGGGTCTTGCTTTGTAGTTCAGGCTGGCTCTGAGCTCACTATGTAGTCCAGGCAAGCCTCGAACTCAGCAATCCTCCTGTCTCTGCCTCCCGAGTGCTGGGATTACAAGCGTGAGCCACCACGCCTGGCACTCCTTGTATCTGTTTTTAAACAACAGAAGCAAGGAAGGTAATGAGCACACAAAAACCTAACCCTTGCATATACTTGCTGGCTTCACCATAGCATTTTCTGCAGGACTAGCTCATCCTTTGAAGAGATGAGTGGGTTTCATGCAGTGCAGTGTGGAAAAGTGGGTTGTGTGGGGACAGAACCAGGCAGACATTAGCCTGGTCCCAGCATGCTCTTCAATCCATGTGCTCATTTCCTGGAGCCCTCCAGTGAGACCTTGGGCTCTGCATTAATAAGACAGATTTTAAAACAGAGTGTGTGTGTGTGTGTGTGTGTGTGTGTGTCAGAGAAGAGGGGGGAGAGAGAGGGAGAGAGAGAGAGAGACAGACAGACAGACAGACAGACAGAGAAGCTTTTCTTGGAAAAATGGCTTTCCCAATTCTGTAAATAAAAGTGGTAGACCAGTTTGGGTTCTTGCCAGAAATTTTATTCCCAAGCTGTTTATTTTAGGTCCCTTTTCCAAGTTTATATTTGGCAAAAGACACACGAGTGCACTCAACGACTTCTGTGTTCCGATAGGAAGATCTCTGACTTGGGTGATGTGGAACAGATACTTAGCAGCTCTCTGCAGGAACTGCTGTTCCTCCAGCAGGCACCAGGCCGGTTGTCCTGGGAAGGCACACAGGCTGCCTCATGTTCATTTACAGGATGAGAAACACTGAACTTGACTGGTGTGAAGAGATCCCCACTGATCTAACTGGGGATGGCTTGAGGATAAGCTCTGTGGACTGAAGAGCTTTAAATATAAAGGACCAAGATAACAGTAACAACAGTGGCAGCCACAAGCCAGAAAACTCACTGATCACAGAGGGTTGGTGGCTGGGTTTTCTCACACTGGAAGACTGATAAAAGTTTCAGTTGGTTGGCCCTAGGGATGGAGCCCAGTACCTTGCATGATGCTAAATCCCCACCCTTTACTGAATTTTTGTTTCGAGACAGGGCTTTGGTGCATTGCCTAGGCTGGCCTTGCATTTGCAATCTTCCTGTCTCAGTCTCCCAAGCAGCGGCGATTGCAGGTGTGTGCTACCACCTTGCCCGGGAAAGAATTTTTGACTTAATTTTTGCAGCATTTTTTTATTAGTACATGTTTTCAGTACATGCATCTTACATTTGTGTTGGAGAGTGTATCCATGTATATAACACAGCTTTTTTAAAAATTGATTTTATTGGTACATTTTATATACACATAATCACAATTGACGTTAGAAATTTGTACCAGTGTATAACACGATGTACTTCTCAATTTTTCCCATTTCTCTGTCAACCTTACAGCCCCTCCACCCCTGTATACATAAGCTTTGTTTCCTTTTTTTACCATAACATTTTTTCTTTCCCCATGTTACTTACCCCTATCCCCTTTACCCTTTGAATATTTTCTATTTCACAATATCTATCAAACACTCTAGAATTCATTTACATCTTCAGTTTCTCATATCAGAGAAAATATATAGTATTTACACATCTGTGACCTATTTATTTCACTTAAGAGCATGTCCTCCGTTTGAGTAAAAATGACTCTAACTTAATTGTTCTTTATGGCAGAGTATCACTCCAATTTTTTTTTTTTTTTTTTTTGAGACAGGGTCTCACTTTGTAGTTGAGGCTGGCCCTGAGCTCACTATTGTAGTTTAGGCAAACCTCAAACTCAGCAATCCTCCTGTCTCTGCCTCCCAAGTGCTGGGATTACAGGCGTGAGCCACCACACCCAGCTATCACTCCATTTTATAAAAAAAAAAAAAGCCACATCTTCTTCATGCAGTCTCCACTTGATAGGCATTTGGGTTGTTTCCAAGACTTAGCTATCACAAACTGAGCTGCTATAAATATGGGTGCACATATGTCACTGTAGCATGAATCATTTAATTCTTTTGTGTATGTACCTAGCAGGGGAATAGCAGGGTCAAATGAGGCCTCTAATCCTAGTTATGTGGGGAATCTCTGCACTGATCTCCACAGTGGTTGCACCAGTCTACATTCCCACCAACAGTGGAGAAGGGTTCCTTTCTCCCCACAGCATCACCAGGCTAGTCCAAGGAAGAGCACAGAAGACAGCTCAGAGGGTTCTCTATTGTTTCTTGGTGCTGGAGTGGGAAGCTGGGTTGTCTCTCTGCCTGTGTGGCATGGCAGGCCTCAGGCAGCCCCCTCACACAGGTTCCCTGGGGTCAGAGCAGCCTGCTGGTGCCCACTGAGTATGTTGTGGGATCTAGGGGGATCTAGGCTAGTCACATGCCCTTTGAACACCACCTGTTAGGGTCCCTGAGTTAAATAAAGCAAAAGACTCCCTAAAGGCACTTAACGTCTCCTGAGTCCCATCCCCTAGGCACTCACTTAGCATGCACTGATCCCCCAGCACCATTTTGAAGGATACCCTGAGATTCCCTGGGGCCCTAGCTTTTTTCTTGCACTACTTTGTTTGTTGATCAATTTTTTTGGAGACAGAGTTTGGCTAGCCCTGAATTCACTGTGACTGGCCTCGAACTCACAGTGATCCTCCTGCCTCAGTCTCCTGCATGCTGAGATTATGACACACACCACCTCACCCCACTTCTGCCCTGCTTTGGTGGCCATCTCCTTCAGGAGATGCCATTGGGCATCCCTCCTAGCACCCCTAGGGAGACTCTGACCCGCACAGCCATAACCTGGGGATGAAGCCAAGGCCTGGCATTTGCTCTCTTTCTTCTCCCACCCTGTGGACAGCTGCTGTGACCATCCCCTCTCAGCTGGAGCCATGTGGGGCTGTGGTGTCCTTACCACTGGCTTTGAGACTTAAGAAATGGCATGTGGCATGGAAGGACCTCCCCTTTGCTGTTAACACTTGCTCCAGGTTTATAAATAGAAATAGAAGGGATTATTGGTCTGTCTGTGAACTGGAATTTAAAAATCTAAAATTTGAGTACTTTTGAGCAGGTAAACAGTTTCTAGCTATGAAACATGTGGCACGGCTCAGGAGGAAACATTTGGGTTTGAGACCCTCCTTTCCCTCTCTCCGGTACCTTTTTCCTTGGGCAGGTTATTAGATCTCTTCAAGCCCCATTCCTTTTGCCATCATGAGAAGGAATATGAGTTGTCTTGAAATTTGGAAAAAATGCATGAGTTTGCATTCTCTGTGAATGTCACCTCTCGCTGCTGTGACCATGGTTACTGTTGTTATGCACCGAGGGTCCTGACTGTATCCTCCTCCTTCACTATGAGTTTCTTGCAGCTCTGTATGTTGCTGATGGTGAAGACTCAGCCAGTGTGACCTTGACTTCAAGCAGCCAACTTGTCAGAGGACCTCTCCACAATGCCACACACTTTGGGAGCTGTGTTCACACATGCATCTGTGTGCTTATGTGTTTCAGTCTCTTTTTTTTTTTTTTGAGATAGGGTCTCGCTTTGTAGATCAGGCTGGCCCTGAGCTCACTGTGTAGCCCAGGCAAGCCTCGAACTCAGCAATCCTCCTGCCTCTGCCTCCTGAGTGCTGGAATTACAGGTGTGAGCCATTACACCTGGCACAGTCTCTTGGGTTTTTTTTTTGCCCCATGCAACTTTAAAATTGCATGTAATTAGTCAGGCACGTGGCACTCACCTGTAATCTCAGTACTGTAGGAGGCTAAGGCAGGAAAATGGCACCTTTAAGGCATCCCAGGCAATTTAGGGACTTAGTAGACCATGTCTCAAAATAAAAAATTTAAAAAGGGCTGTAGATGTAGCTCAGTACAAAGCCTCTGGCTTCAATTCTCAGTAGTGAAAAAAAAAGAGGGGGATGGAGACAGGAAGTGCATTTAATTTATCTAGAATTTTTAGATCCCTTTCTAGAATGTTTTTAAGAAGGCAAAAGACTTGAGCATTGAAATCAGTTTTCTCCTGTGTTTGTTAGATCCATATTAGAATGCTCACGGACACCCCAATGCCCTGGTGGGCAAAGGCACAGTGCTTCCCTGGTGTGTGAGGGGAGCAGACCTTTTTTTTATGTGTCCTGGGATTGGCTCAGGTTCCAGGGCTGTGGCCCAGCAGCTGCAGTCCCCTTGTTGCTCCAGGCTTCAGGCTTGAGCATCAGCATCCACATTGGCAGATGGTGGTTTTAGTACCGGAAGAAGAGTTTGGGGGCTGTGCAGTCAGAATCTGTTCCTCTGTGAGGGAGCTGCAGCACGGAGCCTCTGGCCAGTGTTCACATCTCAGTGGGCCTGCCTGCTTGCATGACTGCTTGCCATGATTGAAATGATGAAAATGGAAGGCTCAGGGATCCATGCACATGAACATTGTTTTATTATGGGCTGGCTGCTTTTGTCTGACTGTGCCTGCCCTGGTGGTGAGGGAGTTCTTTTCAGCCGTAGTAACGTCCTTGCATTGTCACACTCCCTCCCCTTGCATCTGATTTAGGTCTGAGTGGGCTCTGGCTTCTGTCATTTGGTAAAGATCTACAGGTCATCCTGATGTCCAGCAGTGATGGAGGCCATTGAGCTTGAGACACAGAGTCTAGATTTCCTGTCTTGAGGTGCTGCCCTGAGGCCTGAGGACAGTGGGATGACATCAGGCAGATGGCAGTTTGCTTTTCCTGTTCAGACCGTGTATGTGTTTGGTTATGTCAGGGACAAAGACAAATACAGCTTGTTCCTCTCCAGGCATTTGCAGATAGTTCAGTATAAGACTGAAGCAGAGGGGAGAAGGGTGTCAAAGGGGATCCCAGGGCACAGGCAGCATCTCAAGGGCTACTGGAGGAGTTGAGCAGGGAGACCAAGGGCATGGGGTGGGGGTGGCCCTGGGCACAGGACGATGCTGAGCAGAGGCACAAGCAGGCTTTCAGTGCCTGATCTGGGCTCCACAGACTTCCTCTGTCCCTGCCTTAAGAGGGTGGCCACAACACACGCTGAGTGTTGACATCTCTTGCTGAGTTGCTGGGAAGGGGCTGAGTCTGTAGCCAAGGCAGAGTCCTGAGAGGAGCAAGAGGGTGGGGCTCCTGGGTGTCAGACTGTTGGTCTGGATGGGGCTTTTTTCCCTCCTGGTCACTGCACTGTTTCCTTGGGATCTGTCACCAGCACAGTGGGCTGCTATCAGGATAGCAGCTACTTCCATCCTGCAATGTAACGTTTCCTGATTTATGTCCTACTGATGTGTTGAGTTGTACTCCTAAGTGGGAGACGCCTGGTGGGGACAGGGACAGGGTAGAGGATGGGGTACCTGGTTTGCTCACAGGCCTTCTGCTTGTTGTCGCAGCGCATGTGGAGAACGAGGAGCAGTATACCCAGGCCCTGGAGAAGTTCGGTGGCAACTGTGTGTGCAGAGATGACCCGGACTTAGGGAGTGCATTCCTGAAGTTCTCCGTGTTCACCAAGGAGCTGACAGCGCTGTTCAAAAACCTGGTCAGTGTCCATCACGTGTGCATGCTTGCATGTGTATGGTTACACCATGCAAGATGCCTCCCTTGCTGCCTCTCTCAGGAAAGAATAAATTCAGTTTGTTTAATAAACAAGGAAAACATTTCACAGTGGTTCCTGAAAGAATGCTATCTTATGTATATATGGTATCAGCTTGGAATCAAATGGAAAGTTGTTATGTTTGCTCTAACAGGACTTAAAATTCAGCTTGGCATTTTACAGAGCTCCAGCTGCAGGATATAACAGGTGGACCCATTCATCTCCGTAAGGGCCTCTGGCTTTGGTTGTTAATAGTTTCTAAAGTGTGTAGAATAGTCTTTGTTGCTGGTAATTTCAGCAGGGATTCATAATGATAATATTTAATAAATATGTTCCAGACCTGTCTTACACAGCCAGATAACCTATCATCAAAGCACAGAAATTACTGTGAATATTTAAGGGCCTTTTATGCTCCCAGATATAGAGCCTAAAAAAGCAGGGCTGAAAAGAACGTCTCAACTTTTTGAGCAAGAGAAAGTATGGGGTTGGTACGGCTGTGCGCAGGGTGCTTGGTAACGGGGTGGGGTGGGGTGCGTCGGGGGTGAATTGAGCCTTTCTTGAGTTTGGCAGCCTGGTCCTTCCTCACTGTGGGAACAGAATTCTGAAGAAGTAGGCAGCCAAGGGCCGTTCGTGACCCTGCCCGGGTGGTTTCTTCCTGAAGCATTGCTCCAGCATCTCCTGTTTTTCTTCCCTGGCTTCTCCTAAAGGTCACAGAAGACTGGGTCAGGAACTCAATAATGCTCTCTCTGTAGGTCACAAACAGCAGCGTCTTTTTCATTTCTCCTGCCAGTGAGCTCATAACAAGTGAAAAAACAGCTTGTCATTCTTGAGCTGGTAACGGTGGTGGGTTTATGAATCTGGCTGTAGAAGGGCAGGAACCAGGGAACATAATGTATGAGTTAATAATGGGAAGGACAGAGAGGAAAATCATTAAAGCTCTTCGTCTCTCTCCCCAACTTCAAATATTTCCACTGGGAATGGTAAAAATAAAAAGCTGTGGCTGTGCTTAAGTTTCTTTACTTAGATGAGTTTGAGATCTTTTGGAGCTCTGATTAAGGTCATTGCTCTTTGTCTCTACTCAAAGACGAGGGCTTCCTGCCTGCTGATTAACAGTGCCCTCAGCCCCCAGGTTCTAACAGACATGCATTGTAGGGGTTTGTCACTGAGTCAGAAAAAACTGGAGGACTTTTTTTTTTTCCCTAAGCTGGAGAAACTGAATGGTCCCAGGGCAGAATTCTGTAGAGGATTACATGGTGGGGTTCCCTGATAAAAATCTGCTAGCCCCTTCCATGCATTCACAGTGGCCCGTCAGCTTTCTTGCTGCTGGGACACAATATGTGACACCCACAACTTGAAGAAGGAGGAGAGGTTTAGTCCAGCTCATGGTTTCAGGGGATTCAGTCTACAGCCTGCAGCTCCAGGGCAAGAACACTGTAAGGGAAGGTGCGGCAGGGCAGTAGAACGATGCACAATTCGTGGCAGCTGGGAAATAGAGCAGAAGAACAGTGTCACAGACAGAAGGGCTGGGAGCAGATAGAGACCTCAGGGTCACCCTCCATGACACTCCCAGAAGTGTGCTGTGCTCGTCTCCCCTGGCAAATCCCAAAGCCAGTCAAGTTGGCCCTCCAACACAGCTTGCTAGTATACGTGGACGGTGTCCAGGATGGAAGAAGCCAACGTGAGCAGAAAAAAAGAAGAAATGGCAATGCACAGAGCTGAAGAAAGAGAGAAACTGCATTTAATCTCTCAGAGAAATCAAAACAGACACTATGACAGAAGAGGGTGGACTACGGATGGTTAAAGTAGGGGAAGGAATACCATTAATATAAGGAAATACAAAATGAAGGATTCAACAAGGATTGGAGTAGAAGAAATCTCTTGGAAAACAGTTGAAAACCAAAAACAAAAGGACAGGTAGGAAACAACTACAAAAATGGGAGGTAATCTCTAAGGTCCAGCATGCGGCTGACAGGCATTTCGGGAAGAGGCCAAGAGAGGGGACATAGTGGGTGCAGCAGCACACAGCTGGCATGTGCCTCTGGATGGAGGGCGCCCAGGTGCCCAGTGCAGTGGGAGAAGTGACCCACCCACCCCAGGGCAGCTTGATAGGAAATCATCAAACATCCCCAGAGCTCCCAGTTGACACACGGGATTCAGATTCAGAACAGCCTTGGGCTTCTCAGCGGTACCACTGGGTCTGTGGTGCCACTGAAATCTGGCACCATTGAAGCCCCACAGGAACAGCGTCCCTGAAACCCAGCACACTGAGCAGAATCATACAGTTGAAGGTGTTTTCAGACTTGCAAGGCCCCAAAAGCTGCCGTTTTATGTGTCATCTCTCCCAGACTCCTTTGGGATGTGCTTTAGCAAAATGAAGGGAAAAGCCAAGAAAGGAATGGAAAGTTGGGAACAGCATCCAGTGCAGGAGGGCGCAGTGAAAGGGCATTGTGGGAGGCTGGCAGAGTGTGTCTTGGCAGGGAAGCCAAACAGGAAGCCCAGAGAGCAGCCTGGCTGGACAGCTGGGGATGCCTGCAGCAGGTCAGGGGAAGGCCGTGCCCTGTCCCTCCACCCAAGACAGCTAGCTTTTTGTCTTTGTCTACCTGAATGTATTCATCTGGGAGTGGAGAGAATGCCAGGCTCAACTTTGTATTTTGCTCTTACATGTTTTTTTATTTAGTCCTTGTCACAGTCCTAAGATGAGTCAGTGTTATTCCTGCTTTATAGATTGGATAACAAAGGTCCTGGATGGCATGAGCTCACGTTTCTCTGGGAAGGCAGAGTCACCTCCTGGAGTAGAAGGGCCCACCAGCTTGTGCTCAGTTATCTACAAGGGCAGCTGTATGCTTAATGCAGCCTCTCCTTTTTTTAGTGTTTTCTGCAAAAGTAGAAAGCAGGAGGAACCTGGATGTTAGAACTGGCACATTACTCAGTGTGCCATGGTTTCGTTACTTACAGGACTTCTGAGCTCACTGCAGTCTAGGCTGCTCTCCCATTTGTGTAGGGAGTAGAGAGCTCAGAGCCACGGTGTGGATGTTGTCCCGGTCTGCAGGAGACTCAGGCGACCTCCTTCTGAATGTGAGACACACATGTTGAGTCACCAACAGGGCCTTGTCTAAGTGAAGAATGGAGTTGGGATTCCCACTCAGATCTTACTGTGCCAAACCCATGGTGTTTCCATGTGACATTCAAAGGAGCCAAGGCCCTTTCAGATCCTTGGAGAAGAAAAACACCGAACAGAAGAGGAAGCAGTGCAGGGAGAGAGGCAGGCGAGGTTCCTCATCTTCTGAGCAAGGCCAGTGTGCTTGGGAGTGGGGTGCTGTCCATCAGTCCTTGAGATCTGTGAACTAGCTTTAAGTACCTGTACATTGCGTTCATTTTGGCCTTTTTTTTTAAATTTTGAACTGGAATTCTTGGTCCTGTTTCCCAGGAGAGTTAAAGAAAAGAGAGAAAACTCTTACTTGAACCCAAATCAGCATCCATCAGGCCTGATGCTGCCCTTGCTGGTGTGGAAGCTGTCAGTCCTAGGAATGCCAAGCCCCAGCTTTGGAGAAGTTGGCCTGAGGCTGAGCTGATTACAGTAGAATTCTCCTTTTTTGGTACTTTGTGTACCCTTCTTACTCCCATTTTTGGTCACATCTGTCCTATCTCACATTTTCAAAGCCTTTCTTTTGCTTTCCCTTAAGCATTTAACAAATATTTCAGTTCTGTGTGGTTAAGAGTCTTAATTCCACCTCTTGTCCAGAAAGACTCACTCCCACCTGCCTGCTCAGAGGCTGGAAAGGGTATTTGTGAAACAGAATATTTGCAAAAAATGCCCTTAGTGTAAAACAAGATATTCTTCCTCATGGGGAAATTTTCGCCTTCAGAAAACTTAGGGGTTTCCCCCGTAGTCACACAGGTTACAGGGAGAAATGGGGCAGCTCTAGAATTGGAATGTATGTAACATTCAATAGTCACGATACCAACCTGGCATCTTATTTCTTTTCCTCTTTCTCGTTGGGTGTGTGAATCTGGAGGGATTTTCTAGGCACTTCTGTGGTGAGCAGTTGTTGGGTAAGGATGGGATGCAGTAGAGGTTGGATCCGTGGACTGTGGAACCTGCTCCCAGTGGAGACCAGCGGCAGCAGGAAGCAGAGGTCAGAGCCACTAGGCTGAGACTTCAGTCACTGTGACACCAAGAGTTTCAGGTCACATACACTGAAGAGGAGCTGAGTATCTGCCACCGAGCAGTGTGTTCCTGAGTCACCAGGGAAAATGACCAGAGTTAGAAGACAGCCAGAGAGGAAAGGAAACTAACAAGGTACTTTTGGGATGAGCAGCAGCTTGTGGCTTTGTAGTGCAGGATTTGTCTTATGGGAGTGCTCTTACCTGGTGGAAGGTGCTCCATGTCACTTGGCCTTGTTGTGCACTATAGCGGTCTCCTTGTTCTTGTGCCATCCAGCTGTCTCATCCTTTAATGTAGAAAGCTTCCCAGTACTTCCCTAAGCTTTCTTTTTAACTTGTTTTATTGAAAGTGGCTTATGTTTTAAACATGTCCTCATGTTTCTTACTAAATAGGGACACTGATCCTAACTCCACCTTTTAGGAGGAAGATTTAGTCCTTGTTGTTGGTACTGACTAATGAAATATACAGAAATCTGGAGAAACTCCTGGCAGGGTATGTGTTTGGGAGTATCTGCTCCTAGGTTAGTCCTGGTCTATTGGGTTTTGAATCACTAATAATCTGCTTTTTAATATTATGACTTTCTTTCCTACTGGTTGCTATGTTTATGGCTTTAGTGCTTGTCTGCAGTGACCACAGTGCTGGGAATTGGCAGACAAGATGATGTGGCTTATTAGACTTTTGGCAAATTAGTAGGAATCCACAGGGTTCACATAAGAGGGCTTGAGGGCTAGGACCTCTCTTAAGGGGCAGAACCCACAGTTTGGGTCTGGAGTATCCACCAAAGTTCATTGTGACGAAGGCTGGTCATAAGCCCAGAGTGCTGTCAACTTTAGGAGGTGGGGCCTAGGGGAGGAAGTTAGGTGACTGGGGGTGTGGCCCCATCTTCTCTGCCTCCTGGCCATCATGAGGCGAACAGCTCTGCTGTACTGGGTCTACCATGTAAAGAGGTGTTCTTTATGTCTTGCTACGGGGTCCAAGGAGGGAAACGCTGAAGCCATGAACCACAATAAAGCTTTCCTCCGAATGAGTTATGTACCACAGATGTTTGTCCCCAAGATGAAAAGCTGACTACCACATGGGTGATCCTCCTGCCAGATACTTTGGACACCTAGAAACATCTGCCTCATGGAAAGCTGGAAGCTCCTAGTCTTAGACTCATGAGACTTCCATGTGTGAGCTGGTTCTACATACTCGCCAGTCTCCAGCCCAAAATGAGAGCACATTCTTAGATTGAGCGAAACAATGAAAAATAACAGGTCTACTGTCGAACCTCTATCTTAGTTGCAGCAAACAGCCTGATATTTGAATTGTACTCTGATGCTGTTGGTTTTTTTGGGGGAGGAATGCTAGAGGTCCCAGAAAATAGGACAGGATGGATAGCAAGTTCTTGAGCACAGGGAGGGGGAGGACAGAGATGAGGCCTAGGCACTGGCTGAGTGCTATCCATATACTAGTGCTGCCTCTCCAGTGAGCTTGCAGAACTGTTGCCTGGACTTTTACTAGAATGCACCACACTCTGCTGGCCTCTGATTGCCTCTGGGGTCTTGGGCTGCAGCCTCCAAAACTAGAAGCAGTGACTTTGTACCTTGGGCTCTGGACTTTTGGGTTCCTGGAGTAGGGTGGGGGGTGGAGTCCTGTGGACTGTTCCAAAATGAAGTCAAGTTTACACACACAGTGTGGCCATAAGACTTCACAACAGATGTCTTTAGAACTTGCCTTTGTTAGGCCATGGCATTAGAAGATTGTCACTTGAAAGGATGAATGAATCAAAATTGCTTCTGTTTTTGTCATTGTGCCCTTTCTCAATTGCTGGCTGCCCAGAGATCAGCTGCCTCGATATGGAGACATCTAAGTCTCTTAAAACTGCCAAATCCTGGAGTTGATGTGTGGAAGGCTGGAGCACAGAGAAGGGGGTTGGAAGGAGGGGGTTGGTTGCAGGGCAGCCCCCAGGGCCACATGCTGGTGAGGCTGTGGTGACTTTGCCCTGACTTTCTCTGTAGAGACATTGTCCAAATTGCCACAGCAGGAAGAGGAATATCAGGCAGCAGCTAGAGACAGCAGGCGTTCATTATTCTGGAGACAGGAAATAGGAGGAGGATGTCTAGGAGGGAGCCTGTTCAGGATGAGAAAGACTTGAGTATATTTCCCAGGTTCATGGAGGGAGCTGTGGCCAAAGAGGGTAATGAACAGAATAGAGGGGCCCTGAAGACTGTCTCTGTGTCCTCCTGTGGGTCAGGTGCTCAGCCAGGAGTCTAGCCCTACCTTTGCCGGGAGCCATCACCAATCTGCAGACATAGGTTCAAGGCCTGGCATCTTGATGTGGAGTCCCTTTCTTTGAGAGCTTTCAGCTGTTTATTAACCACTGCTTAAAATCTAGAATTTGATAGTTCACATCAATACCTGTGCATTCCAGATTTAGTCCACAAAGTACTTTAGTTGGTACCTGGAGACCCTGGGCATCACATAAGAGTATTGCTGAGGTCTTCTGGATATCTTAGAAATGCAGGCTGTTCTGGGCCTGCTGAAAGGGATCTGAATTGGTACAAGCCCCAGGTGAGGTGCAGGCACCATGGCTTAGGAGCCTTGCTTCAGAACAGACTGCTGGAACCTGTCATATGTGCTGAACCTGGCCGGGTGTGATCCTTCCACCGAGGGCCTCACTTCCTGTACTTCTGATTCCATACATCTGGTGGGGGTGGGGCCTGGAATGTCTGAAGCTAAGGCATTCCCCAGGGACAGTGCCCCAGCTGGCCAGAGCCACACCGTGAGAACTGCAGCCCTGGAGATGCCCAGTCAGGTGCTTCAGCTGGGGCCTTGGAGACAGTGACAGGTCCAGCACATGAGGTCTGGCCAATGCCAGACAGTGCTTCCTAAGCTGGGTTCTTAGGGCATTTGAAAAGGTGCTTTTGTTTGAGATTGGTGGCTTACGGATCCCTCAGGTTTGTGGGTGCAGAAGTTGGGGATGGCATGATCCTGGTTTGTTCCGCACCGCCCCTGCGTCTCCTGCTCAGCCTCACAGCAGGAGGGCTGATTTGTGCAGTTTGATCATTTATGCTAGTGGAGAAGGGAGCAGAGGCTCAGTATTTTCTCTCCACTCAGAACCTGAAAGATCAAAGCAGTGTGACTGCCAGAGAATGGCATTTAGAGCAGAAACCAGGTCAGCAGTTTCCATGATTTTTTCTAGTATAAAAGTTGCCAGTGTGTTTTTGGCAGCCAGTTGGTTTTGATCTTTAGTTGGTGTTAAACCGTCAAGATCAGCCTGGGCTTCCCCTTCTCCTTTTTAATTAAACAAACTATCATGGTGGCTCCTGTGCCAGAAGGACAGGACTGAGTGCATCTGTTCACAAGGGCTCTCTGCAAGCATGCGTAGGGAAATTGATAGATATGCACTGTGTGTATGTGTGTGTGTGTATACGTGTATGTGCATGTATGTGCACATGCACTGCCCTATACTAGGCAGCACTGTGGACAGCCCAGAAGAAGCCTCTTATACCACTCCGTGGTGTGGCCCTGACTATTTCCTCGTGCCCACTTGACTTCTGCTTATATGTGGTACAACTATAAGGAAAGTGGACAGAGACAGTGCCACTTAGGGCTGCTGCTATTCATGCCTGGCTAGTCCATGTTACAGTCAGTTGTGTTGCCCTGTGAGGGCCAAGAAGCTTTCATCCATTTCCACAGTGAGCTGAGCATGGTGGCCCGCACCTGGAACTCCAGCACTCTGGGAGGCTGAGGCAGAATGGTCACAAGTTCGAGCCCAGTCTGGACAAATTAGTGGCTTAGTGAGACTGTCTCAAAACAAAAAGCAAACAGGATTAGAGATGTAGCTTGGTGTGAAGGCTCTGGATTTAATCCCTGGGGTTGCTAAAGAGGATAACAGATGGGAAGAGCTATGGCTTTGGAATTCTCAGCCTGGCTCTATTCCTCCTCAGTTGTCTGATTTGAAGAGAAAGTGGGTGACTTAATCTTCTGTTTTCTTGTCTCTAAAATGGGGATGTCAGCTGCTGCTTCTCAGTGTTGCTGTGAAGGCCGAATGAGATTACATGGCCCTGTGCCATTTGGTAACTTATTTAGGCCATTTTGCCTGCATTTTTCCACAAAGTTCACCTGCCAGTGACTTTCTGTGAAGTAAGCATCCTTGGGAAGGAATACAGAACTCAGCACTGTGCTCCGAGCTCAGCACACTCTTGCCCAGGGACCTGGGTGTAGCAGCACCGGGCCTCCGTGCCCTGCTCCAGTGTCACCTGATGAGAAGCTGTGCTGACCACTCTTGGAAGAGCCCCGTGCCCTGAACAATTGTAGCTCCTTCTCTTGCATCCTCTGTAGCAGCCCCTGTACTGTTAACAGCCCTGTTGTCCCTTGGCTAGATGGACAAACCTGTTGTGAGCTATCTGTGCTCGGGTGCAGACCTTAGTGGTGAAAAGGAGCAAGCCACCAGTACATACGACACATTACTTTGAGTCACAGGCTCAAAGTAATTACAAAGGAGGCCAGACAGAGAAGAATATATACTGTCGATTCCATCTCTGAAGTTCTGGGAAAGGCAGACTCTTCAGTGGGGGCTTGGGGTCTGGGGTCGGGTTGAGGAGCTTTAGGGGTGATGAGTATGTTTATTGTCAAGATTTTGGGTTTCTTTTTTGAGACAAGGTCTCACTATATAGCTTGGGCCTTGAACTCATTATATAGCCCTGGCTGGCCTTGAACTTATGGTGATCTTCCTGCCTCAATCTCCCAAGTGCTAGGATCCTAGGTGTGGCCACCACACCCTGCTCACTGTATAGATTGTGCAGTGGTTTCACTGTGTCACAGTTTTAACCATGTGCAGTTTATTCTGTGTCAACATTTCAACAAAGCTGCTAAAGAGTTTTTCAAAACTGTTTGCTGAAAATCTTGATGTCTAGTAAAGCCTTTGGACTGGTGGGGGTGGTCTGTCCATGTAGTGTGACAAGCACAGGTAGCTGTAAAGAGGTGGCTGGTGGACTGAGGAATTGTAGCTTGATCTTTGTAAGTGTAAAGAGTCACAGCGAGCTGCTGTCCTTCCTGCTGGACAGCAGGCCACATGACCTGTCACCAGCCTCACCCACCAATCCCAGGTCCTGTCCAGTGCTTGCAAGTGACTGGATGCTTCCAACACTTGACAGCTGCTTCGGGCTTCCACCTTCTCACTAACACTCAGCCCTCTGCTGAGCACACCCTTGACTCACACTGTGAGGTGTCTTCCTCTGCCCAAGGTGAACAGATGGCCTGCCATTCTTTGAAGCCTTCCTGTTTAACTCTGTGTAGCAGGAGCATCTGTTCAAGTGAACAAAAAATATTCCAAAACCTTGTCTTTTTCACCACTTGAGTTTCTCACCTGTCGGGCATCTCAAGTGAACTGCATGGCGTGGATACACTTCTTGCACGTAGTAGGTACCCTGGTGCCCTATGTGGGAAAGCCAGAAGGGGCATGGCCTGGGATGATCTGCTCTTTGCTAGATTCCTGATGCCAGTGCTGGATCTTGCCCGGTGACTTCTGGCTGACCCTTGAAACTAGAGAGCTGTGTGAGGACCGTGGGTTCAGGCTTCCAGAATGACCCTGAGACAAGGTTATTCAGCACCACGGAATTGTAGGTGCCTGAGTCAGAGAGACGAGGCACCTTAGCTTCCGGGAGCTGGGCCAGAGGGGTCGGGCCAGCCAGAGGTTGATGGCAGAGCTAGACATCAGGATTTTAAGCCTAGGAGTATATCTAGGAGGCGCAGTGTGAGGAGACGGCTGTTGGTGGATGTGCTCTGGGCCTCTGTCTCTGCGATCAGCGATCAGCCAAGGTGTAGGCTTGAGGACTGCTGCTGGCCCTGGCAGGCGTTCTCTTTGTTTGTGCTTGTGAGAGTGCAGACCTTTGACTGACTCACTCATCTGGTCAGTCCTGTCTTTGAGCTCAGGAAAAGCAGAAACAGGAAGAGGGAGAGGGAGGGACAGAGAGAGGGCTGCTGTTTTAAAAAGATTGAATACAAGTCCAGAGCTGATGGCAGTGAGGGAGAGTTAAGATTCGTATTCAGATGTGTGTGCTATTTTAGAAACCATTTTACATAATCTGTGTTTCAGAGTTAAGTCAGAGCGCTCAGGAATGCCGGTGTTGCTTGGTGCTTGGACTGAGACGAGGGCCCCAGAACCAGTTCACTGTAAAGATCCCCTTACTCATAGTGGAGGCTGGGTTGCCTGAATGCGTGCGCATGCGGTCCCCTTCAGGCTGTGGTTTAGTCTCCTGGCCTCAGCTGACACGTGGAGCAGGGTGGAGTCTGACCTTGCACCCCTCCCCTGCAGGCCCGGCCTGCAGGGCATCTGGCGTTTCCGGGATACATTCCTGAGTCATAGTGCTCCCATGCCCTGCAGAAACATGGGGGCAGGCAGGCCAGTGCCCGTGTAGGAGGGGACACCCCTTCACCACTGTGCTGCATCCCCAGCCCAAAGAGCTTTCTTGAGGTAAGCTACACATACTGCTCCAAGCATACAACTTGGTGCCTTCCATCTGACGTAGTGCAGTCACCTTGGTCCAGTGTACCAGCTGGAAGGCCCCTGCTGCGCGTCCACTCTAGGACATTGTCCCTTTCTTGTAAGGCTCCTCTTGTGCTTGTAGTTAATCCCATCTCCTGTGATCTACTTTCTGTTTCTATTGAATAATGTAATTTTGATCTGAAAAGTAATAGTTTCCTATTTTAGTTCATTCAAGTAACTCTAAGGGAAAAAAATAATTGACCGAATTGAAACCCAGACTTCCTCAGTTGGCCTGGTGACCAAGTGCCCTTTCTCTGTCACCATCTGTTGTCCCTCCACCAGCATGGTTCTGTCGTCCACCCAGATTCTTGCCCCATCCTCCGGGCCCTTCTTTTTGCCATCTGGCAAAGCAGAATTCTCGTCTATCCTTTAGAGTTCTGTCTTACGTCACATGCTTAGTATGCATGTCCTGAGTGTTTGGGCTAAAAGTAATTTTCTCTGCAGTTCCCTGGTGTTCCCCTTGGGCTCAGTGAGTCTTTGCTGGTAGTTTACTTCCCCTGTGAGGCTGTGAGTTCCTGCGGAGCCAGGTTTTATCTTGCTGCCTGTGTCCCAGACGACACCTTTACGTCTGTACGCTCTGCTACCACCTAGGGTTGCATGAGCCTCCTGCATAGCAGTCACTGCAGTTGTACTTGGCCTTGAATTCATGTGTTATTGGCTGTGTCTAGTTTGCATGAGACAGTGGCTCCTGTCCCCAGAGTCCAGCCCGGAGCCAGTCCCACTGGCTTTGGTGAGTGCAGGATGACAGCAGCTGGCCAAGGCCGTGGGTGTCTTTGGGTTCTGCTCACTTCTCCGTTTTATTTGCTGCCAGTACCAAGTTCTGCTTTGAATTAAACAATAGCTTCAGAATAGACGTGTAAACGAGACTGAGATTGGCCTTCTCTTCCTTGCTGTGGAAAACCATCATCTTCCACTTGTGCATACTTCATCCCTATACAGCCTTTTGGTAGAAACCCACTAAGACACTTCTTAGATATGGTCTTTAGCCCCTTGTCTTCTTAGCTGTGTTGTTCTGGGGCCTTGAGCCCTTGTCCCCACGGCATCTGTGTCCCTTGCCCACAGGGACATGGCCTTGGCTTCGGGGAAGTTCAGGGCCAAATTGGCCTGTGCTGTCACTGACCTCAGCTTTGGGGACCGTGTAGATGAATGGCCAGCACCTGCAGGTCAGTGGCTGGACAGTTACCTTCTCCTGGGCCTGGCTCAGTCGGTCTGGCTGGCTACACACAGGTCCACTGTGTCTGCTATGTGTGTAGCCCTTGGGTCTCTGAGCTCGTATTTCTTGTGTGCATCTGTATTCGTCCTCTGGTGAGGAGATAGCATGTTTCATTTGTCTCCAGGCTTACAGCCTGGCACTGCTGTCAGTAATGTTGTGAGGAGCGACCTGTTGAATTCACATGTGTGTTTGTCATTTGTACAAGTTGGGTTTAGAGGTTTGATAGGACCCCATTTGAAGCCCCTGCAGAGTGCGTCTCTCAGGTACTTGGAGCTCAGGAGAGGGCCAACGTGTCCTGAGTTGTTCCTCTGTGGCTTTGGAGCTCTGCAGGATTCCCTCTAGAGCTCCAGGCTCTGCGGGACACAGTGTAGGTAGCCGCAGCTTTTCAGATTGCATGGTGTGCAGTCAGTAAGATGGACCAGGGAGAGCTGGTGCATGTGCCTCGTGAAATTAAGAAAAGAGAACATGGGAGTGTTAGTGGAAAAAGGGGGGAGGCCATTTTCTGCTGGGGAGACTGGGGCTGCTTCAAGGAGAAGGGGGTGCTGGAGTAACTCCTGTGGATGGGGACTTGGGACCCCGCTGGATGGGTGGGCATGTTGTAGCTGGGGTTAGGCTGGGAACAAGCGACCGGAGCAGAGTTCAGTAGGAAAAGGTGAAGAGGAAGGTAGCAGGGGAGATTGGACTGAGAGGGTACTAAGGCAGGTGTTTGCTGGTGAGTCTGGGGCAGAACTTGGGGGTCGGGACCACTGTGGCCTCTGACAAGAGGAGGCCCAGGGATGTCCTGTTGATGCACAAGACATGCGAGTGGCATGGAGGGGACATTGTGGAAGGGCCTGGAAGATGGAGAACACGTGGCAGGCAAGATTGAATAGGGTGAGTCGTGGCTGTAGGGTGCAGAGCAGGTGTCCAGGGAGTGGGCTGTGAGGAGGGCAGTGAGGGACTCTGATGGGGGAGGAGGACAGCAAGTGACAGCCATGGAGGATGATGGAGGAGCTGGGTGGGCAGAACTGTGCCCAGTGGGTGCCTGCCTGCAGGGGAGAGAAATGTGGGACAAGAGGCAGGGCAGAGACCTGGCTTCTCCCACGGTCCCTCCTTCCGGTTCACCGTGGAAGGCCAGTTGTGCTTCCTCGTGGAGGTTACTCACGGGTCAGGCCTGTGATTTGTCACTGATCCCTTCCTGCCATCCACAGACCTCACCTTCAGCCAGTCCAATCCCTGCAAGTTGCAGCGGGTGCCAGGGTACCTTGGAGGAGTGCCAGGGGCCAGGGGCAGCGTTGAGCTGTGCGTCCTGAGGCGGACATAACTGGAAAAGCCGTTTCTGCAGACAGTCATGTGTAGGTCACTTACCTGGCAAGATTGGGCACTGCTGCAGGCGTCACCACACATGGCAGTGATGTTTCTCGAGTGTGCTTTTGTCTCGGAAGTTTTGTGTGCTGAGCTGTGTCTGAAATCGCCTCCCATACTGCCTGTAAAATGGTGTTCATTATTCACAATATTGATGCCGAAAATAAGTTTTCTCTGCTCGAGAGTGAGAGAGGGGCAGTTCACAGCCCTCCCTCCTGCCCTGCTGTGGGCCATGGTCAGTACAGAAAGGGGTCTGGAGCCCCTTTCTCACTTAGGGGGTCGTGTGGGTGCTTGGCCCAGGCCTGTGCCTGCAGCTTCCTCTGGCTGAGGCACTGCAACTTTCAGTGTGCTCACAGTTGATCTGCTGCACTCCATGTGCCCGAGCGTGCCAGGCAGGAGTGCTCGACGACTCCAACATTTCAAAATGGCATCTCTTGCCTTCTTGGCACAGGAAGAACAAGAAAAGAGGTCACCACTGCCCTGGCGCCACATCCTCTCTGGCTTCTTCTCCCACTCACGATCCCTTCACTCCTCGTGCATAACTGTGCTCCACACCCAGCTCTGCACACACCCTCGCCCTTGCACCCAGAAGCCTTTTCTCACTAAAACTCAGCAGTCTCTCACATGGCTTCCCGGCAGACAAAGCCCTTGCACTGCCTGCTGTTTGGGCTCCGTTTGAACACCTCCTGTGGGAAGCGGAGTCCAGGTTCCCCACAGCTCAGCAGTGCTGTGGCAGGGAAGGGGACAGGAAGCAGATGTTTTATTGAAGCTGGTTTTGTCATTCATTGTCCTCAGATATGTTTTCTCCATTGCAGTCACTGTCTTTTTAGAAACTTCTAGCTTCACAGTATAAGATTGTTACTGCGAAAGTACAGATCTAGTGCCTTCCACAGCTACCTGCCATTTGGGAAATGAAATTGCAAGGAAGAATGTGGGGTTGAGCAAGGCTGCCCTGTGGTGCCAGCCAGGTTTTAAGTGAAGTTAATCTTTACCAAATGTCCCTCTTGTGTGCTTCCTATACTTACATTAGATTCAAAAGGAAATTAAGGATTTCTTCCTTTTTTTTTTTTTTAGATCCAGAATATGAACAACATAATCTCCTTCCCTTTGGACAGTTTGCTGAAAGGCGACCTGAAAGGAGTCAAAGGGGTATGACGCTGGAATCGTGGTTCTGGGTGTGTCTGTGTTACTGAAGTCACAACTGTGCCAGCCCTGCGGCAGTGGCTGCCACACAAATGTATCCTTCCTGGGGCAGCAGAAGGCTTCTCTGATTCCTTTGGTTTGCGTTTTTGATACCACCTTTCGCCTGAATGCTGGTGACTCTTGGCCTCTTTGGTCATGCTCTTGGGGCTGTGAGCATCCCAAGGAGAGAGACAGAGCGAAGGGAAGACCAATCCTGGGCCTGGCTGGGTGGGGCGTCCAGTCTCATGTCACTGACTGACAGCGGAAAACCTCCTGGCAAGTGTGAATTTCCTCCTGGGACATTGTGATGTAAGGTAGAGCAACCAGGGCTTGCCTGCCTCACAGGAGAACACAGGCTGGGTGGCAGTATGGTTGGGGGTGAGGAGCAGGCAGGCTGGAGGGGCATCTCATTCTGGTACATCTCGAAGCCCCACCTGGTCCGTCTTGGGACCGCTGCTGTGACCACCTGATGTCTGCTCACAGAGTGACCCAGGAGAGAGCTGTTAGGACTCCAAAGAGCATTGCCCAGTATCCCTAGGCAGAGACAGAACAGTCGGCCAGAAACCCAGTGGAAGGCACGGGGCAGAGGAGAAGTAGTCCTAGAGCAGAGGCATGGACTGTACTGCACACCAGGCTGAGGCCATGGTGGCCAGGAGGGGATGAGGCAGGTTGAAGAGGATTTCACACTTCCAGAAGAATGCTGTTGAAAGGGTAGTGACCGTGTGGGAACCACAGGCAGGATTTTGAGTGGCTCAGTAGTTTTTAGAGCCAAGGCTTGTGAATTTGAAACCCTAAGAGAAAGATAAGAGGGCAGGCAAACCCCTAGGAGATTGTGGGTGGCTTTTAGGTTCTGACCATTAGGCTCAAGGTGTAGGCATCAAGGAGATCTCCTTCCGTGTAGAGAGAGAAAGTGAAGTGTTTGCAGGTAGAGGTGACAAGACAGGCTGAGAGTAGTGTTACAACCAGGTGGTGATCATGTTACCTGGATCTCTCTACTTTTATATGCATTTGTTATATTCTCTAGTAGATATTCTATAATCCCAGCACTTGGAAGGCTGAGACAGGAGGAACACTGGCCTCAGCTGCCTAGTGAGATCCTATGTCAAAAGAACAGAGAGAGTAGGAGAGAGAAAAGGAAAGGAAAGAAGGGAAGGAGGGAGGGAAGGAAGGAAGGACTAAAGTAAGAAAGACGACATTCATCAAAGTTAAAGCCTATACATCATGCCAGGGATTTAGCTCAGTGGCACCATGTCCACCTTGCAAGCACAAGGGCCTGAGTTTGATCCCCAGTACTGCCAAAAATAAATAAGTAAATAAATAAAATAAAGCCTATGCATCATTTATTACACATGTTAATGCTCCATTCAGGACCAGTCTCATGATAAGGAAATTTATCTTGCACAGAAGTTAATGATTACTCCTGCTTAATATGCTGCCTCTCTGTTTACAGGATTTGAAAAAGCCCTTTGATAAAGCTTGGAAGGACTATGAAACAAAAATGTGAGTGTTTTCATTTTTTAACTAAATGTCAGTGCAGTAATTTGAGATTTCAACTTTAAATCAAGCTTTGATTGTACGAGTAAACCTTAATCCAGGGAAGCAGTTCCCTATAGCCATGTCGCTGTGTTTCCTGTGAGGACAAGTGCTTCTATATCTGCTGGCTATGTTCTAAGATGGTAGTTTCTTTCTGTGCGTTCTTTTGACCCTTTTTCTTTGATATTGTAATGATTATCAAATGTAACGTTCAAGAAGGTTCACAAAAGGAAGTTGTATTACTTTCTTCATTGGTGAAACAGTGTCCTATAACCACAACTTGAAGGAGAGGTTAATTTTGGCTTTCAGTTAGCAGAGGGTTCAATCCATGGTAAATTGGTTCCAAGGTGGGATGGCATGGCACAGGGGACTGGTGAAGGAGAGTTCCTCACAGCATGGGGGAACAGGAAGCAAAGAGAGACAGACAAAAGGAGGAACCAGCAAAGGAGATAAATCTTTTCGGGCCACACCCCAGTGACCTCCTCCTCTGCCTCCAACTTCCACCATCACATTTAGCCATAAACTCATCAGCAGACTAATTCACTGATCCACTATTCAGAGCCCCACCTCCAAGTGCAGGAGGACCTTGGGGAGGGGCAGTGTAGATATAAACCACAGCAGAAGTAAAGGCCACGTAGCCTGCGGTGGTGTTTTTTCCTTTCTTGTTCTGAACACTTTCTCCATTTTATTACCATTTGTGAGAGCAGTGTTGTCTTCAGATTTTGTCTTCTTGGTGATTTGTGAAAACCTTCTTTCTCTGAAATACCAACCAACCCTCTCAGCTTTTGCAACACCTGTCTGATGGCCTTACATGCCAGAAAAGACCATGAAGAGCAGTGTAGTTCTCTCACATGTGGACAAGCCTGAACCCCTCTGGCTGTTACCTCATATTTTCTGCAGTTTCTTGTCCTACGGGTGAAGGTCCAACCAGTGAGAATTGAGTCAGTGGAGATAGGATTAAGGCTTTCAGTTATTTCTGATGCTGTTAGAAAATATTCTTAAATGACTTGTGTTTTCTCTGTAATCTCTGTGCCTTGGGGATTGGAGACTTCCTGAGTGGAAATAGAAACTCTCATTTGAAACCATCTGGTAAGAAGAGAGGTGTTAGGAAGGAATGCCTTTGAGATGACTCTGAATGTTTAACTGGCTCTTTAAAAACGAGTTCAGGGTGTCTTTCAGTAGGAAAGAGTCACAGTGCTCTAACCAGTGGGTACGAAGCCTCACATGCTCGTTCTATCCATGGCATGGTTTGTCTGTGTCGCAAGATGCTTGGACCTGAGCATGGCGTTTCACGGGTGGCATGCAGTCCTGTGTTGGCACAGGTCAGGGGACCTTTTGTACCCATGGTCAATGGCCAGCATTTCTGCTTGACAGGTGGGAAGTCATGACCCCGTGCAGTCTGATGGTCCTCCGGAATGTGGGTCTTTAGGTAACACCATGTAGGCAGCTCAGAGGGACGTTTTTTGCTGTGAATGCCCATGTTAAAAGAATAGCACAATCCCAGATAAATAACCTAGTGGTTCACCTCATGGTCCTAGAAGAATAAGAACAATCCAAATCCAAAACTAATAGAAAGAAAAAACTTTTTAAAAAATAGAAAGGATCAACAAATCACAGAGTTGGTTCTTTGAAAGGATAAACAAGACTAATAAATTCTTAGCCAAAAGCAGAGAAAAAATTAGAAAGAAAAAAATTTTTAGCAAAAGCAAAGAAAAAAATTAGAAATGAAAAGGGTAGAATTGCTGTAGAAACTGCCAAAATCTGGAGGAGTGTAAGCAACTACTTTGAAATTGTATATTCTGATAAATCAGAGAATGGGCACATACGAATTATCAAAATGGAGTCAAGAAGGTACAAAACCCCAAATAGACCAATAACAGCCAATAAAATAGAGGCAGTAGGCCGAAGGGTTAGCTCAGAGGTTCCAGTGCCTGCCCGCAAGCGCAAGGTCCTGAGTTCAATCCCCGGAAACCGCATACAATGCTGGGTGTGGAGACTCATGCCCACCAGCAATCAATACCACATACCACAGTGCCGGGCGTGGTGGCTCACACCTGTAATCCCAGCACTCGGGAGGCAGAGACAGGAGGATTGCTGAGTTCCAGGCTTGCCTGGGCTCCATAGTGAGCTCAAAGCCAGCCTGAACTACAAAGCGAGACCCTGTCTCAAAAAAAAAAAAAAAAAAAAAAAATAGAGGTAGTAAGGAAAACTACCAACTAAGAAAAGCCCAGGACCCGGTAGTTTCCTTGCAGAATTCTTGCACTCTTCCCGGAAGATGTTACACCAGTGGTTTTTAGTCTCTTCTGTGACATTAAAAGGCAGGGAGGACTGCTAGTGGGGTACCTAGAGTCACCATTGTCACTGTGCCCATCTCTCTCCCTAGAGAGTCCATAGCTGAATGGTCCTGAAGCCACGACAAGCATTATACCCTGGCCTGGGGTGGCTGGGGACTGTCCAGGGCACAGTGTTGCCCCAGGGGCCTCATGACCATCCTTGCTCCCCTATTCCCACATAGAACCAAAATAGAAAAGGAGAAGAAGGAACACGCCAAGCTCCACGGGATGATTCGCACTGAAATAAGTGGAGCTGAAATTGCGGAGGAGATGGAAAAAGAGAGGCGCTTCTTCCAGCTTCAGATGTGCGAGGTAGGGTGTGGGGCAGGCAGTGTGTCCTGCGCCTCCTGCTGATTTCCCTGGGAGTCAGAGCCTTGGCTTCAGAAAACACACCCACCCCACAGATAATTGCTCTCAGCTTCCGTGGGTGGTTTGTTTTGCTAGGGGAGACTTGGGTTCCTGGAGGGTGAAATGGGTTCATCCAGATCAGCCTTTTTTAAAAAAACATGCAATTTGCAGCACATATTGATCATGTTCCTCATGGGGAGTCAGCACGTGTGCCTAACACACCTTAATTTTTTTATGGCTCCTGCCCCTCCCTCCATCTCTTGATCCTTTTCCCATTTGCAAAAGGTCTTGTCTTCCTGTTTCTTATTATCTCTTTTATTTTGCTCTTTATTTATATTTTGAGCTTCTCAGCTAAGAGAAACCATACAATATTTAAGTTTTGTTTAATATTCAGTCATTGCACTTAACCTTATAGTCTCAAGTGCATCTGTTTTCCTGTCAGTTACCTGTTATCCTTTGTGGCAGAGTAGTGCTTTGTCTTTATCTGATTCCAGGGTGTAGTTATTATGAGTTGTGCTTCTGTAAACACGGGTGTGCATGTGTACGTGCTTGCAGTTCTGTTACACCACAATCATGGAAAGAGTTGAGTTGATGAACCCAGGTACCCCTGCATTCACCAACCACCTCAGTGTTTATAATGAGGTCCAGGCTCCCATTCATCAGGGAAGTCAGAGACAGAGGAGGGAGGAGAGGGCCTTGACAAACAACAAGGTCACGGGCACTCTTGCCTATTTAATCTTTGTAACTTTTATGATCATCCCTTAGAACAAAGTTCCTGTAAATAGGACTGCTGGGTCAGAGGGTACCAGCCTTTTTCGTGTTGGTACATTGCCAAACATTTTATTAACAAATGTATCATTTGATGCATTGCCAGACATCCAGTTAACAGAGAAAAATGCCAAAAAGGAGGGAGAAGAGGACATCTAGGCAGTTGTTATTAAGGGGTGGTGCTCACGGCTCCATGGCAGCTGCTTGACTCCATACTGAGCTGCAGGCTGACCCCAGGGAGGACTAGGCATGGGGTCATCCCATGTGGCAGCTGGGAGGCAGCATTCCAGAACATTGTCCCAGAAATGTAATGTTCTCGGATCCTCTGCAGAACCCCCTGCAGAGGACCCTGTGGGGTCCTTCCTCTGTAAGCCTGGATTTCTTGATGCTGCTTTATAGATCTTTGGGCTTTCTGCTCTCCCCCTGGTCATTGATGAATTCTCCAAGTTAGAAGTGACAGCAGCATGGTGACAAGGGTCTCTGGCTGAGGATGTTCTGGGTGATGACCTGGGTCGTGCAGAGGAGCTGGGCCAGAAGTGTGTGTCCAGCAAGATCTGAGATGGTGGAGCCCCGTTCTCTGTGCAGCTACAGCAGAGCTCTTCAGGCAGGCTGGGTAGAGTGTCCTGTTAGTAGGTCTTTTTGGCTCCTAGACAATTCATATCCAATAGCAGATGACTCACTTGGTACCTAACTAAAAGAAACATTTAGTCTGGCCCGCAGAAAACCTCAGGTGTCTGCCATGAACTCTGCCCACAGACATCAGAGAAGCAGAAGAAATAATCTGTCTTCAGAAACTCCTGAAAAGCTCACAAGCTGTTCATTCCTGTGACAATTGTGTCCTTCTTTGCTTCTTAACAGTATCTGCTGAAAGTGAATGAAATCAAGATTAAAAAAGGAGTGGATTTACTTCAGAATCTGATCAAATACTTCCATGCCCAGTGCAAGTAAGTCCTCTTCTCTTTTTGAATGTTTCTCCCCATGCAGCAGTTTCTGTTAAACTGCAGCATTGTAGTGAGAAAAACACTTGCTTAGAAATCTGTTGAAGAAGGAGTGCAGGGCCAGTATGAGCTCCACGGATGAGCCTGGAGATTGTGGCTGCAAAGGGACCAGATGCAATGGCCATGTGCTGAATGATTCTGTTTACTCGGCAGGCCAGGAATAAGCAAACTCAGGTTGTTGGTTGTCACAGCTTCCAGAAGAGAGAAATAGAGAAGGACTGCTAATGGGTTGGGGGCACTTTTTGAGGTATTGAAAAAGTACTGGTGTTGGCACTGATTGCAAAACTTTGTGGGGCCGGAGGATTAGCTCAGTGGTTCTGGTGCCTGCCTTGCAAGCGCAAGGTCCTGAGTTTGATCCCCAGAAACCACATACAATGATGGGCGTGGAGACTCACGCCCACCAGCAATCAGTACCACATACCACATACCACAGTGCCGGGCGTGGTGGCTCCTGCCTGTAATCCCAGCACTCGGGAGGCAGAGACAGGAGGATTGCTGAGTTCCAGGCTTGCCTGGACTACATAGTGACCTCAGAGCCAGCCTGAATTACAAAGCAAGACCCTGTCTCAAAAAAAAAAAAAAAAACAACTTTGTGAATATACTAAAATTCACTGCATTGTACACTATAAAAGAGTGAAGGTTAAGCATATCTCAATAAAAAATAGGTCTATAATATTAAAAAATCTATAGTAGTGCTAAATGTATTAACTTTTGCTTTCCTTGGAGGGGGCAAACAAGTTTTGTCAGATACATGAGCTCAGATGTGGTTTTATGTCAAGAGAAGTGAGATGGTATTGACACAGGATATTAAATTAAGAAGATACTTGTATGTATTACTGACGTTACACAGTCAGTGGCCGTGATAAGCATAAGAGGAGAGGAACCTCCCACTTCAAGGACCCAGATTAGCCCCGTGTGTCAATCCTTTAGGGTGCTGCCATCTTTTGCCTGCGTCTGCTCTCAGACCCCACTGCAGGTGTGAATGGACCCTGCCTGTCTCTCTCACTTGCCTAACAGTCTTGTTGATTAGACGCTGAGACAGAGACAGAGTGCACTCCTGATGCTCTGGGCATTGGACCTCATAACTAGATGTTCACAAAATACTGAGCCAGGAGTGGGGAGTGGCTCACACCTGTCATCCCAGCCCTCTGGAAGACTGAGACAGGAGGATCTCAAGTTGAAGCCCAGCCTGGACAATTTAGTGATTTAGCAGGATCTTGTCTCAAAAAAATGGATGTAGCTCAGCGTGAAGGCCCTGGGTTCAATCACCAGTATTGCACACACACACAAAAAGGTTCCTAAATATATAAATCTGAGGGAAAATGAGGATATATAATAGAGAAACCCAGTTTAGACAAAGTTTTAGGGGCTGTTTCTTGAATTTACCACAGGCCTCTTCAGTTGGGGGCCAGGGGTAGGAGACAATCACACTGGAAACGGGTGATTAGGGCTGGCCCCAAGGCCGGGAGGTGTGGATAAATCATACACTTGATCTCCTGCAGCTCAGGCAGCTACACTTGTCTACTTACCTCCTTGCCCTGCTGACAGGCTGTGCCCTGGCTGTCATGCCTTTCCCGGAGTGTCACGCTGTGAGTCCTCCCCAGCCTCGGCTCTTCTCAGGGCCAGCCTTCTGAGGTGGTTCTTGGCTTTAGTCATGTGTGCATTAGTGCATATTCACAGGACACATTCCTCATGGGGAATCTGTGCCTGTACATCACACCTCTTAGTTCTTTTTATGTTCCCCTCCTCCTCCCCTCCCTCCATCTCTTGGTCCTCTTCCTGTTTGCAAAAGGTCTGTCTCCCTGTTTCCTGTTGTCTTATTTTTTATTTTGTTCTTTAATTGGATTCGGATTTCTCATATAAGAGAAATCACATGATCCTTTGATATCCTGAGGTCGTTCTTGTCCCCTGTGGGGTTGCTTGTCCTCTGTGGTACCCAGCAAGTCTCTCAACATCCTCCAGGTCAGGCTCTGTCCCCTGGAGGTGGGCTGTGTTGTTGACTTTTTTTTTTTCTTTTGAGACAGGGTCGTGCATTGTAGTTCAGGCTGGTCCCTGAGCTCACTATGTAGCCTGGCAAGCCTGGAACTCAGCAACCCTCTTGCCTCTGCCTCCTAAGTATTGGGATTATAGGTGTGAATCACTACGCTCCCCCCCAGCATTGTGGTTTATGGTTACTGGGGACCTAATTCGAGACCTTGTGCTTGCCAGGCAGACGCAGGAACCCCTGAGCTAATCCCCAGGCCTGTTGATTTATTTTCTGCCTTCAGGTGGGTGCAGATA